>CM069916.1:46100073-46341073 GCA_036172215.1 Camellia granthamiana | reverse complement strand
AAATTTTGTAATAAAAATAGAAGCTCCGATGATTATTTTGGTACCATCATTTAAATATTTCTTCCGCTTGCGTTTATTTATTTGTTTATGAATTGGCCGGAGGTAACTTCAGTTACTGGCCATCACGATACTTAACCCTTAGGTACGGGGAGCGGGTCGTGACACATTTATTCATAAATTTCTCTCCACCTACTTATGTTTCACTTAGTTCAAATTATTTGTTTATGTTCCAATAAGTTCCATGAGTGACATAATTATCAAAATACCCATAATAATAATAATAGGGTGAAATGCGCATTAATGTTTACATTGATAATGTGAATGTTCAATAAACATTCATAGTGTCAAATTTATTTAATATGAATTCACATTACCAAGTTGCTCAGGGTTCAAAAAATATTTGTAAACGTAAAATTATCTATAATATACATTAAATATGAGAATTCGGATTTAATAGATTAAATATCTAAAATAATATGATTTATTTGAATACACAAATATCTTATAAACTAATTGGAGTACAAGTACTTGAAAGAGAACTTTCTAAAAAATTCTCCTAAAATATAAATGAAATATAATTACATTTCACACATATTTCATATTCTTTATTTTCTTTTTTCAAATCTTTATCTAAATCCATGAACTAAACGTAATAAATCAAACTCTAGAATATGTTATATATAAGGGAAAGATTATGGTACACACCCTTCAATATGTATCTTATAATTAAAGAATAAAATGATATAACTCCATATTTTCTGAATTATAACTAAAAAAAAAAAGTTATAACCAAACACTATATGAGGTATAACCAAACATTTCAAAATAATATCATAATTAAAGAAGAAAATTGATTAAAAATAAAGAGGAAAATAACGTAATTAAATATGGAAGTGTTTGGGTATGCAAGCTGCATACCATATACATTTACGTAAATTTTTACAAAATAACATAAGTTCTCACAAATATATATAAGTTATAATTTTTAAATTTTTATGAATTAACTTACATATATTTATAAAAATTTACTCAATTTTATAAAGTAACTTAGATATATTTATAACAACTTACATAAATATATATGATATATATTTAGGCACTTAAAAATTGTAACTGTAATGTCCAAAAGTTGCTTTGTTTACATTTGACCATTTCGTGTCAATTTGATATTCGTAAAATACTAGTCTACGGGTCCTTGTATTTGCGTGTTTCCGTGTGGATTTAAATTAAAATAATTAATAAAGATAAAATAAATTAAAATAATTAATAATATAAAATATCATATTTAAATTATAATATATATTTTCATAACTATTAAATTAATTACAAAAACAAAGTCAATTATCATTTCAAAAATAATTTTTTTAATCAAACTAAAAGAGTCAAAAAAATCAAATAAAATAATCTATTCTTAAACGGGGCAACTCGCAATTTTAGTGTAGTTCTTATGAACAATTTATAAAATATTCTTTTTAAAAAAAGTTTATGTAAAACTATATGGTATAATTTTTATTTGTAAAATTAGGCACCAATCCCTCTCACCTTTTACGTAGAAACTAAAGAACTATGAGAAGAATTGTATTAGATAAGATCTCTCAGCATTTTGAAGGTAGTTGTTTAAGTTCTTTTTATTGACCCCTTTTTTAACGTTTCTTTTTTGCTCTTCATTCAAAATTGTTTAGAGAAATTTCATAATCGCTCAAAAAAAATTTGTTTATTTTCTCTCAAAGAAATTTCTGAATTGCTTATTTTTTCTCAAAGAAATTTCAGAAATTTTACGGACTGAAGATAGCTAACTCAATGAAATTTTATCAATTTTTTTTCATGGAATTTCATATTCATCATCGATCTTATTTGATAGATCTTAGCGAGAGCATTCTAAAAGTATAAATTTCATTGAAAATAAATATCTAAATCAAAAGTTATTGAATTTTTTTTTTTTTGATGAAAAAAATTATTGATTTTAAGTTTTAAAATTTTTCAAAAAGTGAAAGAAGTTGATTGAGTAATGTGCACTGGAATCTGAAAATTGCTTCTGTGCTTCCCAAGCACTTTAGCTATTACTACAATATTTAGCCTCCGTTTGGGGAGTGGGTTGGCTTTTTAACTTTTTGAATTTTTGGCTATTTTAGTATGGGGCTAAAAAGCCTGGTTTGGGAAGGACTTTTTGGCTTTTTGACTTTTTTTGTGAGAGAGGAGTGTAATGATTATGGGTTGAATTTGATGTTTTGTTTTTTGTGGCTAAAATAGCCTATTTTATTTTTTGTGGCTATTTTAGCCCCTAACCCACCAAAACTAACTTCCCAAACTATGCCATTATATTTTATCTTATAAAATCTTAATATGAGGAACCTTAAAAGAAGATTTTCTTTTTATTTATAACTTATTAAATATAAATAATTTTTAAAAATTAATTATTTAAAAATTGGGAAAAAAGTACATTGACTTATGCATTTTAATTATTAAATTTTAATTTATAATAAACTGCACTAAACATGCTTATTATCTGTTATTAATTTTTTTTCTCCACATATGATATGGTACACATCCTTAAAAATTGTATACTAGATAATATATATACATAATTACAATGTTTGTAACAAACACAATAAGTTATTAAGAACATTTTTACACCAAAATTATTTTTAACATTTCTTACCACACATGATGCATAATATTTTCACAAGTTGTTTACAATATAATCATAATTTTCATAATATAATTTAATTATTTGGTGACCCATGTACAAAATGAATCTTAAACTACATATATTTTTTTTAATTTTTGGTGTGTTTTTTTGAACATTGGAGAAAATTACACAGTTAATTTCATTTTCACACTATTTTGATTTAATAATATAAAGAATCTCCAAATCTTAGTAGGTGGAATGAAAGAAAAAAACAAACTCAAAAGGTTATACAGATAGAGAGAATGTCCAAATCTTAGTAGTTGAGCTGAGGTAGGTTACGAAACCATTGGGACAATTTTTCAATTCATGGTGGGGGAATTTCCCACAAATGTCTCAATCTAAATCCACCAATATTTAGGTTTCGTTTATAAAGTTGGGTTTGTATTTTGACTTTTTGAATTTTTGAGTATTTTAGTTCTGGCTAAAAAGGTCCTTTGGAATGGGTATTTTGATTTTTTTTTAAATTTTTTTGACTTTTTATAAGAGAGAAAAAATGAAGTGATTATAATTTAGATGTGACATTTTATCTTATTAATTTTTTAATTTATTTTATTTTTTTATGACTAATTTAACCAAAAAACCAACTCAACTCAATGGCCAAACAACACCTTATATTTATAAACTATAGATACATCTTCCCACCCAGATAAATACAGGCTGCTAGTCCAAGTTGCACAGACTATACTAAAGACAGTAAACTGCCGAGTCTGAGGTGAGTTTTTGAGAAATAGTTGAGCTGAGCTCAAGTTGAAGGTAAAAACTTGAGCATGAGCTCAGCTCGAGCTTGAATTTTTATATTTTCTAAATATTAATTTGTTTATTAAGTGAAAAAAGATAAAATATAAATAAAATATAAAAGAATGCTTAAATTAATAATAAATTTTATCAATTAAATATGCAAATATACACAAATAGAAAATAAAATAAATTAAGAAAAATATTATTTGATGTATTATTAAAAATAAATATTAATTCATTTTCTTTGTTCAAAAGTCTTATCAAGCCAAGTTTGATTCATTTGAGCTTGATTCAATTATTAATGAGCTTAAGAATTGAGTTTTAGTTTGTTCATTTAATAAACAAATCAAGCGCAAATAAACTTTAAATGGGCCTTTTAAGAACAACTCAAGTGGTTTACATGTATACAACACACTAAGGTGGAGTTTGGAATTGATTTTTTTAAAGGATTTTTTAACCTTTTAGTTTCTTTATAGTCTTAAAAAGTTGATGCGTTAGCAAATTATTAAAAAACTTCTTTTTTTTCTTCTTCTTTTTTTTTTTTTTGGTTAAGGAGAAAGTTAACTTTTTTTTTTTATTTTTAAATTATTTTTCTAACTCTTTCCAAACAGATCTTTATTTTTGACTTAATTAGCCAAAAATAAACGTTTTTAGGTGATTCCAAATAGAGTTTGACGACTTGAATCAATTATTAAGTCGCTTATCCTATCACTTAAAGTTTATCAAGAAAATATTAACAAAAAATAAAAAAATAAATCAAATGTCTCAATTTTTTAAAAATCTAATAAAATACGATTTAAATTATTAGATTGAGGTCTAAAAATAATCTTGGACCATTGCATTATTTCTTGAGACTCAATATGTTGTGAGATATATTTTGGCTACTTGGGTATAGCTACTAAAACCTTGTTTATGCCATTAAAACAACGTCAATGCAATGCTGTGTTAATGTTATTTATATATCAGTAATATTATATATTCAGAATTTTTATCTCAAATTTTATCTAGAAATATGAATATGTAGTTCTCACCTTGAGTGCCGGCTCTGACATTTTGAGGGCCTAAAGTGAAATTTTGATATGAGAGACCTCTCATACATAAAATAAATAAATAAATAAATAATTTGTGATAAAAAGATTATGTATTTAAATTTTGATCATACATATAATTAATAAAATTTATTTAAGTATATAAAAAAGTTTACAACAAATAAAAAAACTAAAATAATTCAAACTTAAATACTAAATAAAAAGTGAACAAACTATGTACTTAAGCATCACCCTTGTCATATGTTTAACTACAAAATTGCTAATTAAACTTATATAATTTAATTTATTAAATAATCATTTTTAATTGATTAAATTACTAATACATTCAATATTTCTTGTAACATAGTTGACCAAGGTTGAATTTAATCAATTTTAAATTTAAAAAGTTTATTTTCCCCAAAACAAATGTAACTAGTATAATTAATTATGTTCTATACGCAATTCATGTATTTTGAAAAACAACTATCCATTAATTTAAAATAATTCACCATATCAATCAATGTTTTGAATTTTGCCAATGAAAACAATCATATATTTATTTTAAATTCACCAGATTTTATTGGAGCTTTTCAAATTCGTGTGAATTTTTTTTGGACTAATCTACCTATCTATATATATATATATATATTATATAAGGAAAATGAGGTTTTTAGGGAGAAGTTTTTTTAAAAGTTTCAAAACCTCATTATAAAATTATTGAATTCGCTTAATTTTAAACAATTAAGAAAATTCTCAATGGCTAAATTTCATTTACTTTTTATTTTATAATTCCACATCGGGAAAAAAAAAATGAATTGTTTCATTTACATAAAGTGAATCTTATACTCCCATTTATATAAGCAAAAGGAGATCTTTAGTGAGAACCCTTATGATTAACATCTCATACTAATTTTTTTGATTTTCTTAATCTTAAACAATTAAGAAAATCTCTATTGACTAGCTTTCATTTAACTTTTATTTTATAATCCCACATAGAGATTTTGATTTTAAAAATAATTTTGTATGAGATTTTAAAACTCTCATAATATCTCTCCTTAAAAATATTCTTTTTGTAAAATATATAGATATATTGATAATCTCAATATCACTCTTACCACTCCTTAATACAAAAAATATGAGATAATTATGATAATTTTAGATTTGTATTTAAAACTTATAAATCATGGGATAAATTATTATAATTTTAAATTTATATTGTGTCAATTTTAAATTTAGATTAATAGATTACTTTCCATATTTAGTGACAATTTGAGTTTTAATAAAATAAAATTTAAAAGTCTTAATTAATTAATTTTTGTGTAAGTTGGTTGGTTTTTAGACCTAATTGATTAAGCTAAATTATTTTTGGTTTGAATGATTTCTAGTTTAACTGTGATTTTAGAGATTTTATCAAAATATATTGGTTAGATTTGTTTGATTCGAAATAAACTAAGGAACTGAGATTGCTTGATTATAAATACACTTCTTACTCAAACAATTGTTAATTTTTATTTTACAATCTCACGTCACGAGAAGAAAGAAAAAATGAATTGTTTCACTTATATAAAGTGAATCTAATAAAGGAGGTTTTGAGGGAGAAGCCTTCTAAAATCTCTAAACCCTCATTCTAAAATTATTGAATTTTCTTAATTTTAAACAATTAAGAAATTTCATTAGTTAGCTTCTATTTACCTTTTATTTTACAATTCCACATCGAAAAAAAAAACAAAAAAAAGAGTGAATTGTTTCACTTACGTAAAGTGAATCTTATACTCTCATTTATATAAATTATTAAATTTTTTTAATTTTAAATAATTAAAAAAATCTCTATTGGCTATAGCTTCTATTTAACTTTTATTTTACAATCTCATACCGGAAAAATAATGAAAAAATGAATTATTTCACTTACATAAAGTAAATCTTACACTCCCATTTATATAAATAAAATGAGATTTTTAGTAAGAAACCTTATGATTAATATATCATACCATTTTTTTTTATTTTCTTAATTTTAAAGAATAAAAAAAATGCTCATTAACTAACTTCCATTTAACTTTTATTTTACAATCCTATACCAGGAAAAAAAGAAAAATATGAATTGTTTCACTTACATAAAGTGAATCTTATACTCCCATTTATATATGACCAATATATCATATCATTTTTTTTTATTTTCTTAATTTAAAATAATTAAGAAAATTCACATTGACTAATTTTTATTTTACAACCCGACATAGGGGTTTTGATTTTAAAAAAATTTTGTATGAGATTTTAAAACTCTTATAATATTTAATTTTAAAATAATTACAATCTTACATCGAGAAAAGAAAGAAAAAGTGATTGTTTCACTTATATGAAATGAATCTTATACTCTCATTTTATATTGTAGTATTTTGCATGTTTCAGTTCAAGATGGTTTAAATTTAAAAGTTTTAATTAATTAATTTTGTTGTAAATTAGTTGGTCTTTTGACTTAGCCAATTAGGCTGAATCATTTTCGGTTTAACTGATTCACTAGTTTAACTGTGGTTTTAGCTGTTTTATCAAAATATATTGTCCAGATTTGTTTGATTTGAAATAAAATAAGATTGACCTTATTAAAAATTGAACGACTAAAATTGCTTGATTATAAATGAATTTCCCTTCCAAACAACTGTTAACTTTTATTTTACAATCCCACATCAAGAAAATGAGGAATAAATGAGTTGATTCACTATATAAATCTTATACCCCATTTAATATTGTAGTTTTGTATATATTTCAGTTCAAAATAGTTTAAATTTTAAAATTAAAATAAAATTTAAAAGTTTTAATTAATTAATTTTTGTATAAGTTGGTTGGTCCTTTGACCTATCCGATAAGATGAACTATTTTCAGTTTGACTGATTCGCTGGTTTAATCGTGATTTTAGCAATTTTATCAAAATATATTGGTTAGATTTGTTTGTTTCATAATAAATTAAAGATGCCAATTAAAGAGTAAATGGCTAAGATTGCTTGATTTGAAATAAACTTTTCTCTCAAACAATTGTTAACTTTTATTTTACACAATCCCACATCAGGAAAAAAAAAAGAAGAAAAAAGTGAGTTACTTCACTTATATTATATAAGGAAAATGAGGTTTTTAGAGATAAGATTTTTAGGAATTCCAAACCATCATTCTAAAATTATTAAATTTTCTTAATTTTAAACAATTAAGAAAATTTCCATTGACTAGCTTCCATTTAATTTTTATTTTATAATCTCACATCATAAAAAGAAGAAAAAAGTGAATTGTTTCACTTATATAAAGTGAATTTTATGCTCCCATTTATATAAATTATTGAATTTTCTTAATTTTAAACAATTAAGAAAATTTTCATTGGCTAGCTTCATTTAATTTTTATTTTACAATCCCACGTCGAGAAAAGAAGGAAAAAATGTATTGTTTTACTTACATAAAATGAATCTTATACACTCATTTATACAAGCAAAATGAAACTTTTAGTGAGAAACTTTGTGATCAATATCTCATACTATTTTTTTTTTTGATTTTTTTAATTTTAAACAATTAAGAAATCTAGATTGCTTAGATTCTATTTAACTTTTATTTTACAATCCCACATAGAGGTTTTGATTTTAAAAATAATTTTATATGAGATTTTGAAACTCTCATAATATCTCTTTTTAAAAATATTCTTTTATATATATTAATAATTTCAATGTCACTCTTACTGTTCCTTAATATAAAAATTATGAGATAATTATGATAATTTTAAATTTGTATTTAAAACTTATAAATTATGGGATAGATTATTATAATTTTAAATTTATATTGTGTCAATTTTAAATTTAAATTAATAAATTGTTTTTCATATTTAGTGGCAGTTTAAATTTTAATAAAATAAAATTAAAAAATTTTAATTAATTAATTTTTGTGTAAGTTGGTTAGTCTTTTGACCTAACTGATTAAACTAAACCATTTTTAGTTTGAGAGATTTGCTGGTTTAACCATAATTTTAGCGGTTTTACATATTACGATAATTTTTTCTTCCTCATTAAGTTTTTAAAATTTATTTAATTATTTTCCTTTCAAAAATCAATATGACAATTTTTTTAAATTCCTATATTGTTATTCTAAAATAGTGAAATATTAGAATTATGTCATTTTTTATAACAAAGTATAATTTTAATTATAAATTATCAATATAATAATTTTAATCTATCTATACTATATGTTATAATAAAGAAATACTTGAAACAAAACTCTTAAATTTATATATAAAATTTTATTTACAAAAGATAAAACATAAAAAAATAAATATAATAATTATTTTTTTAGTAAATAATATATTATTTTATCTCGTATATATAGTACAAGTAATACGTTAAGGTTCGGGAGCCAAGGCGGTTACTTTGATGACTTTGGGACAAAGCCGGCCCCTCTGCCATCTAGCACTTAGCTGGGTTTACAGATACTGGTGAAGGCCAAGTTGCCAAGTTGAACAAGTCAACGACTCGAGTCGATTGGCTTAATTAAACTATCCATTTCGCCGACAAACCTCGGAAAAGTAGTAATCTTTTAATCTATAGTTTTTTCTTAAATGCAGCTCAATATTGTGCAACTATGATTGGACAATGTGATATATATGGGTATGATACATATATATGGCATACGAAATTAGTAATTCTATGTAGCATATTTATAATGAAAAAATAAAAAATTGATAAGAATAGTTAGATTGAATAATAAGAAGAGTTAATTTTAACGTCAAATAGAGTCAATTCCAATAATAAGTAGATGATGATTATATTATATGGTATCCAATAATCATGATGGGATAAGTATAATCAGTTTCACTAATATTCTATTTTGGAGAGAAGGAGAAAAAAAAAAAAAAACTCTTTATTTTTGCATTCGGTTTTACTTTTATCCATCAATATGTCTATACTTCTTTTTTTATTCAAATCTAACGATTGAAAATGATTTTTAAATATGATACTTTATAATTTTTTTAATCATATAAAAGTCCACAATATGTTCATTGTGAAAAGGACGTCAATTGTTACAAGCAAAGCAACGCAAAGAATCAATCACGTTTATGATTTTTAATCTAATCAAGCTTTCAATCTTAGAGCCGGCCTAAAATAATTAATTGATACTAAAAAATCTGTCAATTTTTTTAATTTTTATTTTTATTGCATTCTCTATTTTTAACTTGTGTGTTAGGGCCTGCTAATGGTTTCTCTCTTATCCTCCCTCACCCCATAGCCCTGACAAAGTGAAGCACATTGTTTGAACTAAAATGTAGCATTTCAAAAACAAAAATTATAAAATATGTTTAATAAATTGTCCAAGGGTGAGTGTTCAAGATTTGCTAATGGAATAAGTGAAAATATGTTTTTTTTTTTTTAACAATTTTTTGAAATTTTGAAAACATTTTCCATTTTATGAAAAATATTTGATACACATGCTTTTTAAATAAATAAAAACATAAATAGGCCTCGTTTGGACTATTTTAGTAACTTTTTAATTTTTTACGAAAAAATATGTAAAAAAAATAAAGAGAGTAATATGACAATATATAAATTTTTTGACTTTTTAATTAAAATTAAATATTGTCAGACGAGACCTAAAACACGTTTTATAAATTGCCGAATGGAGAGTATCTAGAAGTTGCCTGGGGAATACCGTTGTTGTAGGAAAGTGTGTTTGCATGTTTGTCGAAGGAAGAGGTTGTGAGAGAAAGAAGAGGAAAAAATAGAAGGAAATAAAATTTTATTTTCAAAATAAATGAAAATATATTTTCTTGGTTCTACAAATTTTCAAAAAAAATTGAAATCATTTTCCATCTTTCGGTAACAGAAATAGTTATTGAACTTACTTTCATTTCTAATTTTCAAAAATTAAAACAAAAGTCAAAGTTGTTATCAAACAGGCAAAAATACAACATTTTACAAAAGAAAACTTTATTCATATCTAAAATTTATAATAAAAAATACTCACAAGAGTAACGGGATATCATTATTTTAATTAAATTCATCTTTACAGCAAGTGAAAGATCCGCATTAAGTTATATCATTTTATATAAAAAATTTGTATAAAATTTTTGTTTAATTAATTATATTTTTATCTCCGAAGTATGAGTCTTGCACTTTTTATACATTATAAATCAGATTGATACAATCTAAACAATAAAGGCCAAATTAAAATAATTTTATATATTAAAAATTAAAATAACACAAAATTCATATTTAAGAAACCAAAAATGTAATTGACTCTCAACTAACTATTTATTTATTTAGGGTAATGCTATAGTGTGCAATTTACACCTTACATCTTTTTGTGTTCACTTACACCTTACACTTACACTTACACTTTTTTTACCTTGCACTTACACCTTTTGTGTAAGTGGCACATGGTGTGCAACTTATACATTTCATTTATACCTTCCACTTACACTTACACCTTACACTTACACCTTTTGTGTGAGTGACACATGGTGTGCAACCTACTTACACCTTTTATGGGTTGCACACTTAAGAAGAAGCCATCTATTTTATGTACTCAAATCAACAAATTGTGGGCATCATGTAAGTCACTGTCATATTGAATTAGAATCTTTTTGCTTGGAATCCACTTTCATGGAAAATCATTTATGCCAATTTGTCATTGCATTTTCCACTCAACCATCATCTTTGCCATAGGCTATGAAAAGTGGAAAGTACACACAAAAGTCGATAATCAACTCAACAAATCCCAACTCATCATTGGGTCGCTATCGCCAGGCACTTTCATATCATCTTCATTAATGATAGATGGATCAATCTAAATAATAAATTAATTAATTAATTTCATTATAAGAATACAAGCAAAGCACCCAAGAATATACCCCTCCATTATTTCGAGCAATTTGTCCATACTCTATTTTTTTTTTTTTTAAACATATTTGTTCGTGCTCTATGACATGTCCCTTTTGATTGATTTTAATTGTGGGGTCCACAATGGGGATTAGTTTTTTTAAATCAATGCCATGTGTCACTCTCTTTGAATTATTTTTGTTTATGAATGATTATATTTTAATGTTAGAAATTTTTTTCTAATATATTATAGTGTTAAAATGTTATATTTTGAAAGATAAAGTGTATATGTTATTTTTTTAGCATGATTATTATATATTTTAATTCTTACGATATAATTATGATAGTGTGTACCTAATTACATATATATATATATATTTGCAACATCTTTAAATTAAAATTTTAACTTAAAAAATGTACTTGAATAATTAATATTTACAAAAGACTTTAATTTGTTGATTTATCATGAGAGTTTATTACTCGTCACTATATGATTTGGTCTTTTGAAATTCATCACATATTTCGTAATTTTTATTGAATTTATAATAAAAAAATATATGGCATGATGTTTTTTGAAAGACAATATAGTAAAATATAAACATTTAATTGTTAAACATTCACCATGTTAAAATTTGGTATGATCTCTTTATTGTGCCAAATTTGGCATAATATATAATATGATTTTATATTTAGCATGATAAATAACACACTATTGGAGAATAATTTTTGTGCCCATAGTGTTAAATTTTAGCGATAGTATAATATATAGTACACTATTGTATGTTTATTTTTATTTTTATTTTTTTATATCACCGTATTAGAGTATCTTTATCAAGTTAGTAATTTTTATTTTTTTAGTTAAAATATTGAGTAAATCATTAAATTTTAACTCCATCAAACTATTACGTTTAGCTATTTTAGTTTTGGTAGATTTGGCTTAACAAATGTCTCTAGTTGTTTGTACTAGTCGGACTTTAAAAATTAGGGTAAACTATCATTAGGTCCTAATAGTTAGACTTAATTCCTATCAAGTTTTATTAAAAATAAATCTTGATAAAATTGTCGCTAAAAATAAATTTTTTGTGACAATTTTTTATATATATCGCTAAAAATTGACAATTAGTGACTTTTTTTTATCAGGATTTTTATAAATTGTCGCTCAAACTTACAATTAGTGACGTTTTTTATGACAAATTTTTCTCACAGGACCTATTAGACAATAAGTCTACTTATTAGGATCTAAACGTAAGTATCCCTAAAAATAATTACTTTTGATATTTTGAAACTAGTTGCGTAGAGTTTATAAAAATAATTTTAAATTAAAATTAATAAAAATAATATTTAAATACCATGGCAAAATGATCAAGAATTTGTTAGAAAATGTATTTAAAATATGTATAGCTAAAATAGAAAAAGTAACTTTTAAATTGAAATATAGCAAACCTTTAACTAGTTTGGTAATGATACTATTACATAGCAAAATATCATTTGTTTTCATTAATTATTTAACAATTATTTTTAAATAAAAAACTAATTATAAATATTTAAGCAGACAGTGATGTAAAATGATGATAATGGGGAAAGACTATGATGCATTTTATAATTAAAAAAAAATGGTTAGAGTTATAATTAAAAAAAAAAACAAAGATGTCATAACAAAACACTACATGAAACTTAACCAAACATATCAAAATAATGTCATAACTAAAAAAGAAAATTGATCATAATAATAAAATAAAATAAAATAAAATAAACATAACTAAGGGTGCACATGGTAAGAGAGTGTGTATTGTAGAAGACTGGTGATACATCCCTCTAATTTTGTACCCTTAATTCCACTCCTAATGACGTGGCTCACTTCCATGTGAAATGGTCCCAAATTTTGAAGAGAATTGATTAGTTGTTATTAATTGTCAACTTATTAGAGGTGCAATTGAAGGTAATAAAATGAAGGATGCGACATTTCTTATCCTAATGATAATAATAAAATTTTTATAGCGATCCGTGATTGTGTGTTGTGGTTTATGCCTTGTGTTTCTACCCTTTGTTTCCTTATATTTGAGTTTGGGTTGTGTTGAGCGAGTTTGGAACAGGTTGGTTGTGAGTTGGTGTAAGTGTTGCTGCCTAGGTTTTTGTCTCTTCGCTCGAACGAGGCTTTTTGCGCTCGAGCGAGCCTTGGGTATTTATCTCTTTGCTCGAGCGAGCTTTCTTGCGCTCGAGCGAGCCTTGTCTAGTGTGTCTTTTCGCTCGAGCGAGAAATTTTGCGCTCGAGCGTGCGTCTGTGTCTCTTTTAGACCTGAAAAGTGGCATTCTTCGCTCGAGCGAGCTTTCTCACGCTCGAGCGAGCTCTGTATTCCTTCGCTCGAGCGAGCATTCTTGTTGTAACAACCCTCGTCACTGTTTACCGAATAAGCACTGATTACCGATAAACCGAGCTAATTATGACTGATAAGTGAACTGAATAAATTACTGAACCGATTGACTGAAACTGAAACTGAATTGATTGAGTATATCTATTGTATTGCATTTCTATCTGTTTGATTGATCATTTATCTGTTCGTGTTTTATGTTTAAACTGCTAATTGAAGGCCTTATTAGCGGCCGAACCGGAAATCGTTTCGTGTTTCATGATCATCGTAATTTATGTAATTTTATAGTATATTTAATTAAAATGTGTTTTGGTATGATTAAATTAGATTAAAATGAACCAATTACAAGAGTTGCCTTAATTACTATTTTGCCACTTAGTGGCCCACTAGCTTGAACTTGTTGGAGCCTTGTACACATGATCAAACAAACATTTTCTTCAGCCCCATTTCCCTTGTTTTTGCCGAAGTGGAAAGTGAGAGAGGGAGATTGGCTTCATCTTGTTGAATTGCTTGGTCTTGCTTGGGAATTGAGAGAAATTGAAGTGTAGCTTGTCTATTGAGCCTCTAGTCTTGTGTTTGAAGACCTAAGGTAGGAGAATCAACCCTCCATTGTTGTATTTAAGATAGTTTTCGCATGCTTCATGCTTAATTGTAGAGCTAAGGCATGTTCTAGTCTTATGATGTTGAATTAGAACTCATTTCATGCATGCATGTTAGTATTGTTGGATTTTGAGTTGAGTTCATGGCAAATTGTCACATGCATGTCCATGTTTTGAGTGTAGGCCATGATTTCATCTTGTTTGTGAAACAATTGGCTCATTAGAGCATGTTTTGAAGCTTGGAAGTTGTTTAAAGATCATGCATGGCATGTTTGAGTTTCATTCTTGAAAAATGGTTTGAGTTTGGGTTTGAATTAAACACCCTTGGGTTTTGATTTCTTAAATTGAGTTTTAAAACTCGTTGTACATTGAGTTTGCAAGAGTTTTTCCAGAAAATAGCCCAAGAGGATCGAAAATATTGCTTTGGAACTTGGTTTTGAGCTTGGGACTCAAATCCGGAATTTCCAGATTTCGGTTGTCCGCTCGAGCGGGGAAAGTGCCGCTCGAGCGGGAAAATCGAGCTCCCAGCATCTTGCACTATTTTACAGTCCGCTTGAGCGGAGTATTGGACGCTCGAGCGGAGTCGTGTGTCTCGCGCTCGAGCGGGAGTCGAGCGGAGATTTCACCCATCCAGTACTTTTACAGTACGCTCGAGCGGGGAAGTTTACGCTCGAGCGGGTACCTTTATTGCATGTCCGCTCGAGCGGGGAAACCTGCGCTCGAACGGGACTCTGTTTCACTGAAAATTCTGAAACTGTTTTCTACTCACATCTTTGCATCCTCATTCCATCCTAGGCATTCCTAGGCCTAGTTTTAGACATCTTAATGAGGATATAGATGTAGAACACACCGAGGTAATAGGGAGTTAATGTTTATCTTTCCCAACTGTGAAACTTAGAGTGTGTTCAATCTGTTAACTGTATAGGGTTGGCATTCCGGGGAGACGCTCTAGTTCACTGTAGCCCAGAACTCTGTGAGTAACAATTGTGTAAAGATATGTTCAAATGATTATCTTCTGAAATACTGAACTGAACTGTTTACTGAATTGATATTGTTGACTGTATGAATGTATGCCCTATATTCTGAACTGTACTGTGGCATCCTTAGCAACTATTGTTTACTGTTACTACTACTGTTTGAGAAATCTCTGCCATCGACGGTCTGTGAACGGATGGCCCCACCGACGGTCTATGAACGGGTGAATTTGTCTAATCGACTCGGTTTCCATGTTAGAACCACTACTGTTTACTGATTGATGGCCATCAATTATTGTTCGGTCTTTTAAGACCTATCGTTTACTGTACTGTTATGCTAATGGATGTACCACATATCGCTGAATGACAGATATACTGAATCAATGAACTGTTTTCATTACTGTAAGGACATTCATTCTTAACTCCTTTACGCATTATGTTATTCACTGGGCTTTAGCTCACTGCTTATATATATATGTAGGTGTACAGGCACCGGATCAAAGCTAGAAGCGTCGGAGTAAACTCCAGTTTTGTCAAGCCAACCAATGTGCCTCACTGCGAGGTTCCGAGCCTATCATGCTAAGGCTTAGGGGTGTTTTAGTATTTCCCCTTTTTGCACTGTCCCACTGCTTTGTAATAACCGAATGGATTGTGTAGACTGAATGTTTACTGTACTGTTGAGTGGGGATTAAGTCCCTGTTTCACTGAATGACATGTATATATATGTACTGTTCTGTAAATATGTATGAAAAATCTTTTTGGCATACAGACTGTCACAGCTCGTTGGACATTATTTTATTACTGTATTGGCTTCCGCCAGGCCCTGTACTCTGTTTTACTGTAATACTGTTAAGTAGGCCTTCGGTAATCTTGGATTACTGGCCGGTTACGGTGCTAAACGCATAGGGCCGGGTTTGGGTCGTGACACTTGTGCTCGAGCGTGCGTCTGCGTTGGTGGGTTGTAGACCTGAAGTCTCGCTTTGTCCGCTCGAGCGAAGCTTCTTGCGCTCGAGCGAGGTTCTTTCGTTATGTCTGGTCGCTCGAGCGACAACTCATTTGCTCGAGCAAGCCTCGCGTTACATCAGATCTTAGCAGCAGGAAGTTTATCACTTTTTCATTTCCTTCTTCCCCCAAAACCCTAGATCCGACTCTCTCTCTCTCTCTCTATCACTCATTCTCTCTACAAATACTCCATTTCTAGGGCTTTTCTATCAATTTCTCTTTATTAAAAAGCTAGAGCTTTGAGTGGGCTTTCTTTTGATCCAAGAAAATACGAGTTTGGAGCATCTTGGGGTTTCTCTCATCTTTCCTTTTGAGATTCTACTTTGAAGTAGGGATTTCTTGAGTTATATATACTAGTTATGTATTGTTGTTGTTGATCTAAAAGTTTCCTTGAAGGATTAGTGTTGATTTTGATTTTTGTGATTAAAAATGTAGAGTTTTCGAAGGGGTTTAATCTCAAATGATTTTTGTTAATTCCTAGTGGGTTTGTTTAGTTATTTTGAAACTCAAAAGGGATGGTTTAATGGGGTTTCTTTAAGAGGGTGAGAAATGTTTGGTTTTTTATGAAAACCCTAGGAAAAAAATTGGGGATTTTTGGAAGGAACATGGAAAGGTTCTTGAAATTCTTTTCTATCTTTGAATTGAAGATGAATGGGTATAAATTTCATAATGTTTTTGCAAAATGGTAAACTTTTAATGTATTGAGAAGTAGAAAATTGTTTTGAAAGCTTTACGTGTAGCTCTTGGTGAGACTATGTTGCTATAACTTGTGAAATGAGGAAATTGTGGTATGAATGGATGATATGTGGTTGACTTGTGAAGGAAACAATGAAGAAATAAATGGGAAAATTGTGAATGTGGCATTATTGTAAAAGTCTTGAACATGAAGAAATGTTATGAATTATGGGAATTATTGCATTGTATATTATTTCTTTCATTATTGTGCATTGTGGTTCTAAATTGAAGAGATTTACATTCATGAGAGAAATTGGTATTGTAATAAGAACTATGGAAGTGTGTAAGGGGTAAATACAGTGGTAGGTCCAGTTAAAGGGTGTAGATGAGTTTTGTTAAATTGGCCTGAGTGTCCATGGTGAAAGACCAGAAAACCGCGCGGATAAGTGTCGAGCCTTCCGGTTAATACCGGTAAAAATGACAGTTTGGTAGTACTCGTAGAGTCTACTTGCAGACACCAACCTAGGGACTACTAGTGTTGTATTTACCGCCCTTATTGATTAAAATTGGAAGTTCTTTGGTTGAAATGAGATAAGATTACTAACTGTTATTGGAATAAAGATTTTTCTTTAAGAAAGCAAGGCATCGCATGAACATTTGCTTTTTTTTTTAGAATTGCATAACAGTACATACTTTGTTAGAATTCTCTACTGGGTTTTATACTCACCCCTATGGGATTTGGTGCAGGTAAAGATGTGGTGATCCTGCCGAATTGAGGGCGTGAATATTCTGTGAAGAGTAAATAGCTCTCTTTTTGTGTAAATTTTTGTAAAGCCAAAGACTAATATGTTTGGGTCTGAGAGACCATTTTGTATAACCGGGCTATTGTCTTGCAAGATGTAAGCCCTTAAGGGCATTTTATTATTTTGAGACTTGAGGCTTCACATGCTATAGATTCATATGTTCTTTTATTTCGTTGAATGTATATTGCATGTGGAACTTTGTAATTAAACTTATTTATTAATTATGTGGAAATGGAAGGATCATTGCTATTGTTTAGCGAATGTTACTTAATGCAAGTAATTCATGTTGAATTATTTTGGAGTGTTATAATTTTTGTGAATAAGCCTGATGTGAATCTAAAAATACTTTTATAAATCGTGTATTTGATTTTGACACCAACGTGTCTATCACCCTCTCAAATAGAACGTGAGGATGATGTGATTTAAAAAAGGTAAAAAAAAATAAAATAAAGATGGCTATTTAATGTACTCCAAAATAAGCTCTATTTTTCTGATGGAAATGACAATTTCAAATAAATCAGTTTGGATGCTAACAGAACGAATTAATCTATGGAATTTTTAGTTTAAGATCCTTGATATTAAAATTTTATAAGTAAATAACATGTAATATTTTTATAATAGTTGAAGCCTCTCAATATTTTCATAGAGAAATTTTTATTGCACAGAGAAATTTCAACTCGTCACAAAATTGTTTTGTGGTGAGTTGAAATTTTTCTAATAATATTATTGAGGGGCCTTAACTAATAAGAAAAAAATATATTGGATCTCTCCTACTACTAAAAATTGGTAAGGAATATTTCACTAATTTTTCTTTAATCTAATTTTAGATACATTAAGAACTGAATTGGCCTCTATAATGTTAAGAAAATTAAAACCATAAACAGATTGTAATGCCTATGTTATTGGGCAAAAATCGATCATTAAAAAATGGTTAAATTCGAATCGGTTCTAGATTTTTAAAATATTATGTAATAAGATAAACGATATATATGTATACATATTTTATAATAAAAAATAAACTAATAACAAGTAAGACCATCTCCAACGGAGAACCAAATCCAACATCAAATTTGAAATTTGATGAAAAATTCACTTTTTGAGGCTCCAACGGTGACACCAAATCAATATCAAATCGAGAATTCAGCAAATCTTTCACCAAACTGAGTACAGGCGAAGCATTTCACCAAATTTCACCAAATCACTGTTCCTGACCGTTGAGATGAGATGAACCGGTCGACCATCCGGTTGACCAACCGGTTGCCCAACCGGTCGCCCCGGAAAAAGTTCAGACCGTTCACTGAAAAGGTTCAAACCAGTCAAAAAAAAAAAAAAAAAATTTTTTTTTGCCTAGGTGGTCGACCACCCGGTCGACCGGCCGGTTGACCATCCGATCGACCACCAAAGAGTTCAAAAAGTTCAAAAAAAAGGGTTCAAACCGGTAAAAAAAAAAAAAAAAAAAAAATTTTTTTTGCCGTTACCGGTTGACCGGCCGGTCAACCAACCGGTTGCCCGGCGCAAATTTAATGAAAAAATTTGATGCTGAACCGTTGGAGCGTGAAGTATTAAAAGAAAGAAATTGCTACTTTTTTACTTAAATCTGATGAAACATTTGATTCTCCGTTGGAGATGCTCTAACATAATATAGTTTATTAAGCCGTTCAAATTATACTTCTACGATTTTATTTTTATATAAATCGAAAATCAAATTGATTTGAACGATTCTAACATTTTAAAATCGAGACAAAAATCAAAATTAATAAAATCTTGACAAAAGCAATGATTTAGATTGATTTATCAATTTCACATCATCTCTTAAACATCCTACAAACCTATTCTTCGTCCTATTGTCATCTCTACTCATGCTCTTAACATTCTCATTAATAAAACCTAAAAAGTAGAACTGACACAACGAGAATAAAATAAAGATTAATTCATATATAATAATATGGTTGAATATAAATCATTCAATAAAAACAAAATATCCACAAATATGATATTTATTTATCAAAATGACATAATCAAATTATTCTTTTGATATTTTTAATATCAATTATATGTGGAGATAGCATTTTTGTAAAATAAATAGAGGATTCTAAGAAATGTATCCAAGACATTAGTATCATAATGTAGAGTAGATTCGAACAGGGCCGGTCCTGAGGTGAGGCCACTAAGGCGGTCGTCTCGGGCCTTCAATTTTGAGCAAAATTTAAGGTCTCTAATTAGGGGAGTGTATCATGTCGTGTTATTTCATAATTATTTTAAAATTAGTTCAATTTATTTATTTTCATGTTGTTGCATGGTGTTATTTTGATTCGTGTTCGATTGATATTTAATGTGAAAATTTTTACTTTTAGTTAAAAATAACTTAGCAAGTGTATGAAGAGATTAAAATTTTTCCCATAAGTTGAATTTTATAAAATTTATTTCTACTAAATGAAATTATTCATAGAATGTTTGATTTTAATTCAATTGTATTTTTCTAATTAAAAAAAATATACCTTATTACTATATATTTTTTATTAGATTGACTCTAAAATAAGTAACAAAAAAATACATATCTTAAATCAAAAAAAGATATGAGCCTTAATTATTATGTTACATATTTTTTTATTCAGTTAGATGAAATTAAATAAAAGATTAAAAAAATGTCATCACATCCCTTAATGAATATTAAAATATATAACTAATAATTCATATTATTGAATCGTGTCATACTTAGATTCATGTTGAAAAATAATCAATCCTAACTTACTAATTTTATATATTGCTTGAGTTGTATCGAAAATTCTCATCCTTACTCGTAATTTATTTTAGTTTTTATAGCATTGGTAAGCTAAAAAATAAAGATTCGATTCAACTAATTAAAGTTCAACTATTTTATATATATATATATTGGTTATCTAAATTTTGTTAAATTGTAATATAATAGAAATAATTTTTTATCCTTTTTGTTTTATCCAAATAATTTTTTAAAAAAAATAATAACACATGAAGGATCCAATTTAAAAAATTTACCTTTGGCCTAATAACTAAGGCCGGCCTGAATTCGAAGAAGGATTCTAAGCCTCCGTTTGGGAAGTGGGTTGGCTTTTTGACTTTTTGACTTTTTTGACTTTTTTAGCTTGGGCTTAAAAGTTTGGTTTGGGAAGGGCTTTTTGGCTTTTTGGCTTTTTTGACTTTTTTTGTGAGAGAGGAGTGTAATGATTATGGGTTGGATGTGATGTTTTGTTTTTTGTAGCTAAAAAAGTCTATTTTGTCTTTTGTGGCTAAAATAGCTAAAAAAACCCAAAAAAAATTCTTGCCAAACGGAGGCTAAATGGAAACAAAGAATACAAAATAATAAAGACAAATTGCCTTTAAGTTAGCTTTAGAAACTTTCAACGCCCGCATTTGGTGAATGGTCTTCATATCATTGATCACCAGTTGATGGGGGTGTTTGGTGCAGCTTTTTTGAGCCTGCTTATGGCTTCTGGCTTTTAAAAAGTTATTTTGGACTGTTTGGTTAAACTTATTTCAAACAGCTTCTGATTCTAAAGCTTATTTTAAGTCAAAAAAGCTGATTCTGAGAAGCTGCTCACCCCCTGCTTCTGATTATCAGCTTCTGCTGTGGACATGTTAATTCATGATTATACTCTTAAATTTTTTTATTTTTTATTTTTTTAAAAATAGAAAAAGACCCAAATGGACTGTAAAATATTATTATTATTTTTTATGAAAAATGTAGACAAATAGTGAATAATAAAAAATAAAAATTAATTGAAAAAGCTACTTCACAGCTTATTTAACAAACACTACTCAGCAACTTAAATCTATAATCTAACAGCTATACCAAACAGATTAACAGCTTCTGATTAAAGTCATAATCTATAATCTGTTAAGCTATAAGCTATAATCTGTTTTAACAGCTACACCAAACAGCACCGATGCCTTTCTAAACTCATAATAGAACATTCTATAATTGCTTTTGTCATACAAGGGAAAATTATATGGTGGTCTTCAAGTAAAAATAGGTGGTACCTTAGTGTAATTTTGTTCACATCAAATAAAATTAATATTAAACTACACAAGCAAACGTGTATGCTTGGAGAAAATCACTAGTTGCAACAATAATACTCCTAGTTTATTTCACGCCATGTGCAAATATTAAAGTCGGCCCGACGTGTTCTTTCAATACATGGTGCTATATATATATATATATATATAGCCTGTCAAGCAAAGGGTGTACTCGGGTTTTTGAATATACTACTGTTTTGTTCGATAATGTTCAATTTTAATTAAAAAATTAAAAAATTATTTTAAATTATTATATTTTTTTATAAAAAATAAAAAAATTATTAAAATAATCTATTCCCAAGCAAGGCCTAGGAGTTTAGTTAGAAAAAACTTTTTTTTAGTTTGGTATTTTGGCATTTTAATTTATTTAGTCTAGTTAAAAAAAAAAAAATTAAGAGTAAACTACTAATAGATCCTAATAGTTGAATTTAATCTCATATAAAGTCCTATTAAAAATAAGTCTTGGTAAAATTGTCGCTAAAAATAATTTTTTTGTGATAATTTTTTATATGTCGCTAAAAATTGATAATTAGTGACTTTTTTTGTTATGATTTTTTATAAATTATCTTTAAAACTTACCATTAGTGACTTTTTTTATGACAAATTTTTTCCATAGGACCTATTAGAAAATAAGTTCACTTATTAGGATTTACACGTAAGTACCCTTTAAATTAATTTCTTTTGGAAAGAATTTTTTGATTTTTTGATTTTTTTAAGGAAAAAAAAATAATAATTATAATTTAGATGTGATATTTTTATTTTGTTAAGTTATTTAGTCTATTTTATCTTTTTGTATTTTTTTAATCCAACTAACTTCTAACCAATTTCTCAAATGGAACTAACTGTTGAAAATAATTTTATTATTATTATTTTTTGAACGATGATTTTATTATCAATTGGTAGAGTGTTACTTCCAACTTTAGGAAAATATGTAGGAGAGAAAATTGCAATTAGACATGATCAACACTAAAATGATTTTGTTAAAATGATTTTTTTAAGGCATTTATGACAGAATTTCATTTCTAAAATTGTAAGTTCAACAAGTCTAAACTTAAATTTTTTTAGGTCAAAATAACATCTTTTGTTTAAAATTTAGCAATTTTGTCTATTTGTTTAAATATTATTTATTTGTACACATGTTATCTATTTATCAAATGGCCACCTACTTATACATGTGTCTTGTATTTGTTCAATGTCAGCTATCTGTCCACCTTACTGCCCAGCGATTTTCTTGATAATTTTTTTGACAACTTTTTTATGCGTGTCCTTATCACAAATAAATAAATAAATCAAATTAAATCTTAAACATATCTGCATAGGAATTGACCTTTCATCAATTAACTTTTTCTTTTTAATTTTTATATACTATACCGCTTCAATTCCACAATGACAGCACTGTTATCATCGAATTTCAAATTACAGTTGTCTAATTAATTTATTTATGTTGCACTATAAGTCAATTGAGATATAGATCAGTCTGAAGTTTTTTAGTTATTTAAGTTTTAATTTTTTGAAATTCAAAACGTAAATTTTAATAAATACTAAGCAATTGTTAAAATCACAAAATTAAATTTTGTTTAGCATCTTTTAAATAAGTGTACTTATTTAAATCACATTAAGTCTTTATTTTTATTTTTTATAAAAAATGAAAAAATATATATATTTAAATTATTCAAAACAAATACTTAATTTATAATTTTTCATTTCAATTTTCTCAATTTTGTGATAGCACCCATCCAAAGCCCTTTCGTCCGTATTGTTATTTTCTGAACGATTTTGACTGTTGCCAGAATTCGGAAGTTGGCAAGGCACCGTTTGGGAGGATGGTTTGAGAGTTTTTTTTTTTATTATTTTAATTATAAAAAATAAAATAGATTAATTTAATTATAACAAATAAAACATTACATTTAATTCATAATTATTACGGGTATGTTTGGTTTGTGTTTGAGAGATGTGTTTTAGAGATAAAAAGTACGAAAACATGTTTGGTTTGGTTTTTTGGGAAATTTGTTTTGGAAAATTGTTTTGAGAGAGAGTTTTGGAAAAAGTGATTGATTTGATGTGTGTGTGAGAGAGATTTGTTTGGAAAACTTGTTTGGTTTGTATGTTTTGGGAAATTTTTTTGGGAAAATTTGTTTGGTTTGATTACTTTTGAAAATTTATTTGTAGAGAAAATTTCCGAAATTTTTTTCAGAAACACAAACCAAACGAACCCTACATTCTTCTTTCACAAAAAAATTCAAAAAATTCTTTCCAAGTTAAACTTTTTAGTACAAACTAAAATAACTAAAAAAAACTAAAAAGTTCCAAACGAAGGCCAAATAACTTCCGGACAAAGAAGTTGGCGCGTGTGAAAAGGTCTCCGCACACCGCTTCCTCGTAGTCCACACTTTACCACTCTTTCAAATCACTGGACCCCACACTATCCCCTACTACGAGCCTACAAGTCTACCCATGATCTTTACTAGGTCAGCACTGTTAGGGGGTCCGAATTTGGGTGCCTCTAATGGCTCAAATTTCCCTATCAGGTAAAGAAAAAAACAAAAAAAAAACAAAGTTACCAAAACTGGAAAATTTGAGCCATTTGAGCCACAGTTTTTAGGGCTCCCAAACATTATTCTTACCAGGTACTACACAAATCTTTTCGCCACGTAATCCTCTAGTCAAAGTACAATTACCGTATTACCCTCTGTACTAATCTTTCAATTGCCACGATAGTCAACGCAATCAAACCAACGGTGAGGACAGTAAGGTACGCGTACACCTCAACTCTATCTACGACAAAACTTAATTAAAAACGCTAAAAATGTTTTTAATGAAACTTACCAGTAAATTCTTTATACTATTGAGGATTTATATTTTGATCTCTAATTTATAAAAATGTATAAATAGAACTTTAAATAATAAAAATATATAAATTATACTTTATAATACAAGGGATCAAAATAAAACACATTAATAATTTAAAAAAATTATCTGTATATTTTTTGTAATTTAAAAAATTAATATGATATTTTTCAAAAATTTATAACGTTGCCTATAAATAATCTTTTAAAAATTCCAAACTCCTGATAAGTACCTCCCTCCGATAATCTGTACCCTCACAAACAACGCACTTCTCTAATCTCTCTCTCTCTCTCTCTCTCTCTCTCTCTCTCTCACATGTTTGTATCTATACAAAATAGAGACACAATCTGTTGATTCGATCCATTCCAGACTGGTCGCCGGAATCGTCGGAAAGTGAGCTCCGGCAGGCTCTGATTCCGGGTGAAATTTGGCCGGCGAAGACTTACTCCGCGGTGGCGAAGTCGACGGAATGAGTTGGAAATACTAGAGAAAGCTTAGAACGCCATAGAAAAGCTTGGAGAATAGATACAGAGTTGAAGTTTTGATTTGGTGACTGTGATTTTGATTGTTCGATGGGGAAGAGGTTGGGGATTTTGGTGAGTTTGGTGGTGATGGTGTTTTTGACAGTAACGGTAGAACAAACGACGGCGTATAGAAGCCAACACAGAAACGCGTACGCGACGATGATGTACATGGGAACACCGAGGGACTACGAGTTCTACGTTGCGATACGAGTCATGATTAGATCTCTGGTCAAACTCCGCGTCGACGCCGATCTCGTTGTCATTGCCTCCGTCGATGTCCCTCTCCGTTGGGTCCAAGCTCTGTAAGTACCCCCTTTCTCTCTTTCTTCGCCACTAAAGTGCGCTTTGAACCATGGCGCACTTTAGTAAGCCTTCCTTGCATCTTTTTTTTGGATGTCTTTTTCTATAGTTTTTTATGCACAAATTGGTTTTGTTGTGATTGGTCCCAAACAAAGCTAGGTGCTCAATCCGAAAAAATTATGTCCTATCAAAATTTTGGGGTTTACAGCTTCCAATGCTTGATTCTTCTCCTTTTTAAATTTTGTGATACCCTGATTGTTTTGATTTTTTTTTATTAATTTTACAATACGAAGATTTTTTTTCTCAATAAAAAAAACCCCCCTCATACTCTATAGATGTATATAAATATATTTATATATTCTTGTTATTATCAATTTTTTTTTTTGTTCAACCATTTTGATACATATAAAATATTTGATATTAAGTTATTTATTTATTTATCATTTATGGTGATATAAGGAACATCGGAAAGAACATGATTATGATTTTTTTTTTGAAAAGAGTGGTGTTGGATTTTGCTCTGACTAATTCTTTAATATATAAATTTTTTTTCTTTTATATATATATATCAATTAATTATCAAACTTAAGTATTTACGGTCTGTTTGGGAAGATGGTCTGTGGCTATTTTAGTCATAAAATACAAAATAGACTATTTTAAACACAACAAATAAAACATCACATCTAATTCATAATCATTACACTCTTCTTTCATAAAAAAAAGTTAAAAAATTCAAAAAGTGAAAAAATCATTTCCAAATCAAACTTTTTAACCTAGATTAAAATAGTTAAAAAAATTAAAAAACCAACCCTTAATCGTCTTAGGAAGAGTGGAAAATAAAGAACAGTGATTGTGATTTTTAAAATCAGCTTATGTGGTCTGAAGCTGGTAAACTATTCAAAGTACGTGGAAAAAGTTTAGAAACCCAAGATTTATATTGCTGTGATTAGTATACTTTAAATTTCATTTTAAAAATAGTGTATGGTCTGAATTTGATTTTTATATTGTAAATTTTACATAATATTTTTGTTTTTTTTATTATTGAAATTTACTGTTCATTGATAGAGTTAAGACCACCCTGTCTTAGGCTGGATTAAATTAAATATTTGGGCCACCATAGATGTAGAACCCATGTTGCATCCAGTTGCGCCAAAGCAATTGTGAACAATATATGAGATTTTGAGCCACCCCACAAACAGCGGCCGAACACCAGTTGTTTTTTGTGCTTGATGAGCTGGCATGATTTGATTGGCCCGGCGAACAATTATACGAATCTGGATCCTCTCCTTGAGCTTGGTCCTTGAGCTCGGTCCTTGAGGGCCTTCGAGTCCACTTTGAGGCTCGATTTTGATAATCTGAACCGTTCATATTTTAATATTTACT
This sequence comes from Camellia granthamiana, assembly GCA_036172215.1. NCBI lineage: Eukaryota > Viridiplantae > Streptophyta > Magnoliopsida > Ericales > Theaceae > Camellia > Camellia granthamiana. Next base: position 46,314,250 of record CM069916.1, on the reverse strand, counting down.
CAGTATAACATACCTGTAAAAAATCAAGTTGATCGGATATCAGAAAGTATGTGTTCGAAAAACTGGGACTACAAACTATTTTTTAATAAACAGTTTTTCGAACACATACTTTCTGATATCCGATCAACTTGATTTTTTACAGGTATGTTATACTGAGTAAATATTAAAATATGAACGGTTCAGATTATCAAAATCAGGCCTCAAAGTGGACCCGAAGGCCCTCAAGGACCGAACTCAAGGACCAAGCTCAAGGAGAGGATCCAAATTGCAATTATACTGCTCACACGTAGAGGAGTGGGACCCAATGGGGACATTGTCTTGTACATGAACCTGGTTTTGTAAGTTTTTTTCCGTTTCGGAGTGTTTTGTGAAATAATTAAAAGTTAATTTTTAAATTTTAAATTTTTTTTTGAGTGAAAAAATAGGTTAAAAATTAGAAAGTGATTTTTAACTCACTTCTTAAAATATACCTTAATGCACTAGGTTATTGTTTATAGCAAAATTTGGAATAGTTAATTCGTGGCGATCTTTTCCTACTTTATATTATGAAATCAGAAAGAGGCCAAAGGTTTGCTTTTTTGGGTTTGGAAAGTCTCACTTTGTTTGGATGAAACAAAAATGCTTGGAGCCCAAAATTGGGACTCCTATGACCTCTAAAATAATGTGCATTAATTATGTGTTTTTATTTTTTTGTCTTTTTTTTTGATCAATCACAGGTGGGTGAGAGTTGTGGGGTTATGTTTTTTCGGGTCTGTAGCATTGTTGTGGATGAAATTGGTAAAAAGTGAGGGAAAGTGAGAAAAATTAATTTTTATGAGCTTGTTTAGTTTGAAAGTGGTGAAAAATATAATAAAATTAATTTTCTTATACAATTGATAGTACTGTAATTAATTTTTAATTTTTTACAAAAAACACAAGAAAAACTGAATGTGTAGATTATTTATAACTAAACTTTTAGGGTCCGACTAAGTGTTATAGTAAAAAAGTTAAAAAATCACTATAAGTTTTTACATCACTCTTTTTATTTTTTTACATATTCTTTCATTTAAAAAAAAAAAAAAAGTTACTAAAATAGCTTATTCTCAAACGAGTCCTGAGTTTTAGAATTATGATTTGAGTGTGAAATTGTATTTTGAGTTTTTGAATCATGCTTTGAAAAGAGAAAATTTGTTTAGTTATGAATTTTGAAAATAGTTTTGGGATAATTTGTAATTTTTTTAATTTATTTTTTGATTGATTGATCTATAGAATGTGAGAGAATGTGAGAAGAGAGATGTGACAGAAAAAGTGATTGATTGATTAATTAATAATAAAAAAAAAAGAAGAGAAGAGATGAGTTTTGAAAGTAATTTTAAGTTGTATTTTAAAAATATGTTTGGTTAACATGTGATTTAAAAATATAGTTAAGCTTTGAAAACCAAACCCTACCTTAATTTTTTCTATTTTTTTTCTTACCAAATTTCATCTTAATCAAAATGCTTGCAAGAATATATATATTTTTATTATTTTCTTTCACTTTCATTTTCTACAAAAATTTATTTCTAATCAGACGGAGCCTATTAATATAAAGATTAGAATGCGGCCAAATATTTTTTTATTTTATATTTTTTTCTTTTTTTGAAAAAATTAACCATATACAGTCTCCTTCTGCCTTGACTTGTTCTTACCATGGGAGATAAAACCATAAGGCTAAAAACAACCAATCTTTCAAGGCCATGACCAGTAAATTCATGTCTTCGGCTCTACCTTTAGTTTGGCGTCTCTCCACTTGGAAAAAGTGGATAGTTCAGTACAAAACAATTAATCTCGACAAAGACAAACTTTAAGACTTTTAGAAATAGTTTATTCTAAAAAAGAAAACATATTTCAAATAATTCATTTTTAAAAAATTAACAAAGCACAAGGCATATATCCTCTTTTTTTTCTTTTCATTTCTTTTTTTTATTAAAAAAAAAAAAAACTTTTTAGTGTTTTATTAAAAAAAAAAAAACTTTTTAGTGTTTTCCAAAAAAAAAGGCAAGTTTTAGAATTTTTTTCATGAAAATACTTTCAGAAATAATTTGAAAAATGTTCCCCCCCCCCCCCCCCCCCCCCGGGTGTTTAGAAAAGGAAAACAAAAAACAAACATGCCTTAATGTTTCCTTTTCTCTAATTAATTGACCCTTGAACCACACCCAAATTGTATTTGCACTTGGGATAAAATTAACGCACAAAATTTTGATACGGAATATTCCCATTAGGCACTTGATTTTTACAGGGCGCCATCGTTACAGCTGTACTTTTCACTTGGAGAATATCTAGTCTTGAATAAGGCATATACACAAGTACAACACCATATTTGTGTCTAATGTTATTTTAATTTTTTAAATTACTACGTGTTGTGTTGATATCCCTTTCCCTTGCAGTGGTTCTGAAGGCCCTAGTTGTATCGATAAATGCAGATTTTTCACATAATTCGTGTGCAAAAAAATACCAGAAAATTAGTGTATGGTTAAGATTTAACTGTTATATGGTTACATCAAAGAGTTATCTAGACCAGTTGGTGCTTCAAAGGCACCCTTGAATGGGGGGTGTGTGTGTTTTCTTTCTTTTTTCAGTCTCATTTTCTTTTTGATAATTTTAAGAACTTCTGACGGAAGGTTAGGAGCTGCCATTTGAGTTAGCAAGTGTGGGGAGGGGAAGGTTTAGAACTTTGAAAGGTAGTAGATGCAAGAAAGTTGAATGTTGGATAGGAATGTTTGTTGTTCTACTTTTATCACACACTTTCCCAAAAATGACAAAATTCTTTGATTGCCACTCTCTTCCAGAGTGGCACTGACCCTACACATGTTACTCATATATGCTTAAACTAGTCTGTAAGGTTAATGTTAAATTGGTATGAAAATTGGTTTCAGGATGACCAACCTGTGATCACCCTCACCAAAACAATTTACGCTCCTATTATACACTGATACACACGCAAGTGCATACACACTTTACAATGTGGAACACCCCTTGCTCAATCTGAATCATGATCCAATTATGATGATTTCGTCATTCTTTTTTTCACTAGTTATGAAATTCCAAACACAACTAATGCAAGATATATAACTGATCTGAAAACATCTTGACAATGTAATTTTAGGAAACATGCGTGTTTCAGTTTGTTTTTCACTCAATATCAACAAAAATTGATTGAACAATTGCACTTCATGGTTCAGGGAACAGGAAGATGGGGCAAAGGTGGTAACAGTGGAAAATGTGGATAATCCATACCAGAACCAAACCTATTTTACCAAGAGATTTAAATTAACTCTGAACAAACTCTATGCGTGGAACCTGGTTGACTATGACAGGGTAGTTATGCTTGATGCTGACAACCTCTTCCTCCAAAAAACAGATGAGTTGTTCCAATGTGGCCAGTTTTGCGCAGTTTTCATCAATCCCTGCATATTCCATACTGGCCTCTTTGTATTACAGGTAAAATCTACCTCTCACACTTTTTTGTTGAAGATTTCCTTAAAGTGATTTCCATGAAGGATGACAACTACTCAAGTTTCACTTTCTATGCATATAAATTCTACATTTGGGGTCCCTAGTGCAATTTCTTATGGCTTTGTTTTTGATGTTTCAATATGGAAAATATATATCTTTTTTAATGTATAAAGTACACTACTTAGAACATATTTTGAAGCAATGCCACGCTTTTTTTCATACCCAAATTACTCCTATGCAACTGTCCAGACTTATGATTTCAAATTTTATTTCAAGTTTTTTTTTTTTTCTCCTTCCATCTACATTCAGACTTTTTTCTCCCAGATGACGGTTACAACCATCATTTCGGCATGCACATCGCATATGTAGTCTTCTAGCATATATGTATATATATACTAGAGAAGGTGAAAAAGAGAGATGAATGCACACTGAATAATGGGCCCGTTCATAGTTTCTTTATGAAGGCATGTAATGCAAGTTTCATTCTAGCTTTCTAGGCTCACCAAACAAGCTTGTTACTATAAGTTATAAGCACACTAGAAACCTAATTGAAACATTTGTTGTTTAAGCCAAATAGACATTATTCTAGCTTGAAATTTATTGGAATGTATCCTTTGTTACATTAACAAAATTTTACTGCTGAATTGATTTTCCGAAAAAACAAATATTATACTGCCACATGTTTGACAGAAGTTGAGATTTTTCATTGGTATATCAGATGGGTACACGGACTTTATTTTTTATTGGCAAAAATAAAAATTTATTGTCTCGAAATAGAATACTTCGTTGAGGTAATAAGGATCAAGGGAGAAGCTTCAATACTAAAAAGTATTATCCCAATGAACTTGCAGCCATCACTGGACGTGTTCAGGGACTTGCTTCATGAGGTGGAGATTGGGAGAAAGAACCGGGATGGTGCAGACCAGGGTTTTATGGGAAGTTACTTCCCAGATTTGCTTGATCAGCCAATGTTCCATCCACCCCTCAATGGTTCCAAGCTTGAAGGAACATACAGACTTCCTTTGGGATATCAAATGGATGCCTCCTACTATTGTGAGTAACAGAACTTTCTTTCAGATTTTCACTCTTTTCCAACCCTTCTATATAAAGTCCAACTTCATATTTGTAAAAATTTCCATTTTTTGTTTCAACTGTCTTGGATGTTTGTTGGTTCCAGATCTTAAACTTAAGTGGCATGTACCGTGTGGGCCTAACAGCGTGATTACTTTTCCGGGTGCATCGTGGCTGAAACCATGGTATTGGTGGGCATGGCCTGTTCTGCCACTGGGTATCCAATGGCATGAGCAACGCCGTCAAACTCTTGGGTAAATCCAAAATCCATTCTCATGTCTTGGCTATAAATTAATTAAACAACATACATATAATTTGTAAGAATTTTACTTGTCATCAATCCTGAAGATGGTGTGACCAATTCATACCATTTACAGTACTTTTCTAACTTCTAATCCAATTATTTTCGTAGTATAATTTTTGTCTTCAGTCATTTATCTTAACAATTCATGCTTTGTAATTCAACAGGTACAGTGCAGAGATGCCTGTTGTCTTCATCCAGTCAGTATTTTACCTTGGTATAATGGCAGTGACACGTCTTGCCCGACCCAACCTGTCTAAACTATGCTATCGCCGAGCAGACAAGAGTACCTCCTTAATACAAGCCAGCCTCAAATTAGTAGCCTTATGGTCCATTCTTGCAGCCTACATAATCCCCTTCTTCCTCATTCCTTGCACGGTCCATCCTCTACTCGGCTGGAGCCTGTACTTGCTAGGGGCATTTTCACTCTCTTCCATAGCAGTTAACGGCTTTCTCCTCCCAATTCTGCCCGTCTTAGTGCCATGGCTCGGGATTTTAGGGACACTTTTGGTCATGGCATACCCTTGGTACCCAAATGGTATTGTGAGAGCTCTGTCTGTTTTTGGGTACGCCTTTTGTTGTGCACCGGTGCTTTGGGGTTCGTTGGTTAAGATCATGTCGTGCCTTCAAGTTTCACTTGAAAGGGAAGCTTTCTTGCCGAGATTGGGAGAATCTACATCACCTCCTGAGTTCAAGTTGTACTAGGATACGAGGCACAGTTCATCGTGATTCGAATGATTGGGTAAATGGGATTCTTTGGACAAATCTCAGGAGTTCTTAAAGCTGCTTATTTATCATGGGGATAGAAAATGAGAAGGAAACCGGAATTCTTTGTTTATCTGGGCTGCTCTTGGTTGCTGGTTTTCATGCTGTTATATGTATAATACATTTTTTGGACAGAATCCCATTGTATAATTGGATGTGTCCTGGTATGAGATTTCATCATTTTGGAAACATTGGATGGAGAAACTGTTGTAGCTTTGGATTTTTAATGTAATAGATTTGATTTTGATAAGCTCCGAGTATTGTTGTGATCGTGATTGGAACTAGTTATGCTTGTGAAGAATTCAACTGAAGCCTCCATTTTTTCGCTCCTATTCGCCCTAGACAAAGCATGATTTAGGGAAGAAAATATGACGTACTTTTTGATCATGCTGTAAGGGCAGAAGTTGTGCCAATACATACACTTGCACTAGCCCATTGTAAGTGGGCCGGTCCATGGGCTCGTACCGAAGGATTGTATTGAGCCCACTCATTGCTCATCATGGGTTTTACTAATTATCTGAATTGTTGTGTTTGGTTACTGTTTGTAGAGTAGTTTTTGAAATAAAAAGTATGAAAACTTGTTTGGTTTGCCTTTTTTCAGAAATGGTTTTGAAAAATTATTTTGGGAGAGATTTTTAAAAAAAGTGATTGATTTGATGTGTATGAGAGAGTGGTTTTGGAAAATAGGTAACTAAACAAAATTTTGAGATTTTTTTTGAAAAAATTTGTTTGGTTTGATTACTCTTGAAAATTTGTTTGTAGAGAATTTTTTTCAAAATTTTTTCTAAAAAACAAACCAAACAAGATCAGTGCAAGTGTATAAATCATTTCATTATATGTATAAATCGTTATTGTGTATAAATTGTTGAGAATTTATTTTTTAAGTTATTGTGTATAAATCATTTCATTATATGTATTTGAGCAAAATAGATAGTCTATTTCACAATTTAAGCACAGATGTAAAAATTTAATACAACTATCTAATCAATCTGATTTTTTAATGCAATATCTAAGGTGGAAAAAAGAGGATTATAATTTTTACTTTTGCTTTGTTTGTTTGGGTAGAAAATTTTGTTACAATGAAAAACATTTTTCATAATCAATGAAAAACAAGTTTATTTGAATAAAAAATATTTTTTAATTTTAAAATGAAAAAAAAATAATTATAGACTAAAATCTTACCAATGTCATTAGATTACCACTGCCACTCTCATCTCTATCATCACTACGACCATCAACAGACCGCCACTACTGCCTTCATCCCACCACTACCACCACCAAGTATAAAAAAATATTTTCGAAGACACAAAATTTATAAAAGATATTTTTCACTCAAAAAAACGAAATTTTATTTAGGAAGAAACAACACTTAAGGATTGTTTGAAAAGTACTAAATTAGTATATTTTTTTAATTTTTTATCAAAAAATGTAAAATATAGATTGAGATTGAAATAAAACAATTATAACCTAAATAAGATAACGTGCTAATGCCAAACAAGCCCTCACTATCCCAAGTAGGGGTGTGCGCGGTACGGGTCGGTGCGGTTTGAGAGAAAAATAGAAACCGTATGGCGGGTAGCGAATTGATAAAAGTGTCACTAGAATTTGCCATTTTTCTTACCAAAAATCGGCGGTTCAATTGGCAAATAATAACGAATTTGCCTTGGCGGTGCGGCTCGGTGCAGTTTTGGCGGTTTCAGCAGTTTCGACGGTATTATGCTCACCCCTAATCCCAAGTGCCAAAACGGCACAACCCGGCCCGTACCCGGAAGCTTCAGTGCCGGGCGGGCGACTATCCACCCGTTACCCAAATACGCAATGCTACGCCAAATTCGGATAAAAAACTGATCCACGGGAAGAGGCCGCGATCAGCCGCACACAACAAAGCAGAGCAGCTTGGAATCAATGGCGGCTGCTCTATCACCCGTCTTCTCTCCCCGCCTCAAACCCTTCTCCACCGTCCGATTCCTCTCCCTCTACCGCAAACCAAACCCAAAGTCCATCATCCCCACCTCCAAACTCACAACCCTCACTTCCAACCCCCCACTTTTCCCCTCAAAATTCATTCTTTACTCCATTCCTTCATCCTTTTCTTCCACAATTCCAGCATCCAATCGTCGGAGCTTCTGCACCATTGTCGCTGGAGCTCTATCTTCCGGCGAAGCCTTAGAAAATCCGAAAACAGAGATTGTAAATAAAGTCGGTGAGTTTCGCAAGAAATTGAGGATTGTTGATGTAAAGGGAGGGCCTGACGAGGGTTTGGATCGACTAGGTCAGACTTTGGTTGTCAAAGGTTGGGTTCGGACTCTTCGAGTGCAGAGCAGTGTCACTTTCATTGAGGTATACTTATTGATAAAGTTGGGATTTTTATTTGGGATTTGGGTTAGTGTGTCTTGAAAGTTTCGGTTTTGGTTGGTAATTATTTGGAGGATTGTATGATTTTGTGGGTACATAGGTTAATGATGGTTCGTGCCTTTCAAACATGCAATGTGTGATGAATTCAGATGCTGAAGGCTATGATCAGGTATCATATCGAGCACAATTTGTATATATCTATTTTATTTACTTGTTTATTTTTTAAAATTTGGAAATTCTAATTTTTAGCGCAATTGTGTGGGCTTGTAAGTTCAAATCAAACAGAGGGTTTTCAACCATATATATCTTTGGTTAATTTGATGTGAGGTTATGTGCTTTTGTTTTGGTTTGTTTAGGTGTGATATAGGACAATATTTTGACTCGAAAGTGTAAAATTTATTGGGTACTTGTCGTCCCATATCTCAATGAGACTTGTTAAGAATGATTAAAACCAAACCTATAGCATACTACATTCAAGGAAGCGGAATGAGAATCTTGGCTCAAACTAAAACTTGACTACAGATAGGGATGGCAATGGGGGTTAATGGGGTGGATATTAATTCCCCATTCCCATTACCCTATAATAAATTTTCCCCATTCCCCATTCCCCATTCCCCATGGGTACCACCCTCCCCATTTCCTAATGGGTTTGGATTTTCCCCAACCCACTTTAATCCCCATTTTTATTTTATTTTTATTTTTTATATTTAATGTTAACAATCACTTTTTTTTTTTAAGATTCACAACCAAAACTAAATATAGATTCAATCTTTTTTCTTTTATTTATTTATTTATTTTCTTAGGTTCACAACCAATTTTTTTTTTTTTTTTTTTTTTTTTTAAGATTCACAACCAAAACTAAATATACATTCAATCTTTTTTATTTTATTTATTTATTTATTTTTTCAGGTTCACAACCAACTTTTTTTATTTTTTCTTTTTTTTTTTAAGATTCACAACCAAAACTAAATATACATTCAATCTTTTTTCTTTTATTTATTTATTTATTTTTTCAGGTTCACAACCAACTTTTTTTTTTTTTTTTTTTTTAAGATTCACAACCAAAACTAAATATACATTCAATCTTTTTTCTTTTATTTATTTATTTATTTTCTTAGGTTCACAACCTTTTTTTTTTTTTTTTTTTCTTTTTTTTTTTAAGATTCACAACCAAAACTAAATATACATTCAATCTTTTTTCTTTTATTTATTTATTTATTTTTTTAGGTTCACAACCAACTTTTTTTTTTTCTTTTTTTTTTAAGATTCACAACCAAAACTAAATATACATTCAATCTTTTTTCTTTTATTTATTTATTTATTTTCTTAGGTTCACAACCAATTTTTTTTTTTTTTTTTTTTTTTTTTTTTTTTTTTAAAGATTCACAACCAAAACTAAATATACATTCAATCTTTTTTCTTTTATTTATTTATTTATTTTTTCAGGTTCACAACCAACTTTTTTTTTTTTTTTTTTATAGATTCACAACCAAAACTAAATATACATTCAATCTTTTTTCTTTTATTTATTTATTTATTTATTTCAGGTTCACAACCAATTTTTTTTTGGAAAAATTACCAGTAAATCCTATATGGTAGAAAGTTAAACCATTTAGTCCTACAAGTTTTCTTATGCACCATTTAGTCCCACTATCTACATCAGCAACATCAACAACATCATTAACATCATCAAAACATTAGCTACATTAGCAACATTAACTGCACCAATCGACAATAGCAAACATTAACAAAACATCATCAAAAAAAAAAATGTGAACATCATCAACATCAACATCAACATCGTAATATTCTTCAGCGATGTTCAAATCAGATTGAATCAATACGACCCGTCACAGTTCAAACAACACCCCTACCACGATCAATGTACATACAAACATTCAACAATAGCACAATAGCAAATACATTCACACTACCCACTGCAATATACAGACGATGAGTTTGCCCTAATCAAACACCACGTATTACATCGGGGAAATGCACGAATATCGCAGCAAATCATAAACCTAACAACTTCAAATAAAAAATCACACATAAAATTTTCCCACTACATCAACATTATTACCCAGAAAAGTTTCATTGTCATCGTCAGAAAACTTCTTAAATCGCTGAATCGGCGTTACCGCAACACTTAGAATTGATGGCCCCAAATGTTAATCGAACCACCAGAAAGGACGACGGGAAGATGCCGGTCACGGTCGTCGATGTGCTTTCTTGATATGTGCAGTGTAAGTTTTCATCCAAATAGGGTTCCCCCTAAATATTGAACTTCGAATCTGATCACTCTATTTGCGAAATTCGAAAAACCAAATTTAGGGTAGCAGAATGGTAATGTTCCAATGTAAAAATGTTTATTCTCAATGTTTTCCTAACAAAATTTGAAAGATTTAATGTTTGATGATGTTTAATGTTTAATGTTGATGATGATGTTTAATGTTTAATGTTTGATGATGATGAATAATGTTTAATGTGATGTTTGAAGTTGTTTTAATAATGATGATGTTGTTTTGACGATGATATGTTTGATGTTTAATGGTCATTAACATTGTGATAGGACCTAACGGTTCATAAGAAAATTCATAGGACCAAATGGATTACAAGATACCAATTTGGGATTTATTGGTGCATCCCCTTTTTTTTTTTTTTTTTTTTTTTTTTTTTTTAAGATTCACAACCAAAACTAAATATACATTCAATCTTTTTTCTTTTATTTATTTATTTTTTTTTTCAGGTTCACAACCAACTTTTTTTTTTTTTTTTTTTTTTTATAGATTCACAACCAAAACTAAATATACATTCAATCTTTTTTCTTTTATTTATTTATTTATTTATTTCAGGTTCACAACCAACTTTTTTTTTTTTTTAGATTCACAACCAAAACTAAATATACATTCAATCTTTTTTCTTTTATTTATTTATTTATTTTTTCAGGTTCACAACCAACTTTCTTTTTTTTTTTTTTTTCTTTTTTTTTAAGATTCACAACCAAAACTAAATATACATTCAATTTTTTTTCTTTTATTTATTTTCTTAGGTTCACAACCATTTTTTTTTTTTTTTTTTTAAGATTCACAATCAAAACTAAATATACATTCAATCTTTTTTCTTTTATTTATTTATTTATTTTTTCAGGTTCACAACCAACTTTTTTTTTTCCTTTTTTTTAAGATTCACAAGCAAAACTAAATATACATTCAATCTTTTTTCTTTTATTTATTTATTTATTTTCTTAGGCTCACAACCATTTTTTTTTTTTTTTTTTTTTTTTTAAGATTCACAACCAAAACTAAATATACATTCAATCTTTTTCCTTTTATTTATTTATTTTTTTTTCAGGTTCACAACCAACTTTCTTTCTTTCTTTCTCTTTTTTTTTGGTTAAGATTCACAACCAAGTATACATTCAATCTTTTTTCTTTTATTTATTTTTTTTTTTTTTCAGGTTCACAACCATTTTTTTATTTTTTGTTTTTTTTGTTTTAAAGATTCACAACCAACGCTTAATATACATCCCTTATTTTTGGTGGGTTGAGTGCTCAGCCCTATTTGAGGCGAGATGGGAATTTTTGAAAGAACATCTGGAATGTATACTTGAGAGAAACTGCCTATTAGGAAAAAATTTATGATTAAATTTACCAATTTTTCATTTAGGTTGTATACAATTATTCAAAAGTGAACATTATGTAATAAAAGCGCTGGCATGAATCAATTTAAAATGTTAAAATGCTTAATTGAACGTAAATTTAGTCTACATGCATAATTGATTTTAAAAAATTGGCATAATTTACTCTATTTATATTGGAAATGGAAATTTTGTTATCACTCTTCCAACGAGTCATACTCATCATTCAGTACCTTACAAACTTGTGTTGGTTCTATTATTTTTTTTTAACCAAAAAAAAAACAAACAATAATTTTGTTTTGATATTAGAAAGAAATTAATCAAATTATTGTCATACTGATCTCTCTTATAATTGTCAATGACAATTTTAAACTTTGAATTATTATGGTATTAAATTTTATCATTCAAAACTGGAAAAGAAAAATTAGTTGTAAGACTAGATCATCATACTTTCCTAAAATCTTACAAGCGAGTTAGTGTTGTGATAGAAGCATTCTTCACAATCCAACCACATTCCTGCGAGACCTAAAAAGAGTACAATCATATGCAATCACGTCTATTTCAAGCCAATTAATTGAAATAAAAAAAATTTAAAAAAAAATTGTTAACATTAAATATATTGAAAAAGAAAGAAAAAAGATTGAGGGTATATTTAGCTAAAAAAAAAAAAGAAGTTGTTAACATTAAATATATTAAAAAAGAAAAAAAAAGGATTGAAGGTATATTTAGCTTTTGTTGTGAACCTTAAAAAAAAAATAAAAAAAAGAAAAGAAGTAGTTAACATTAAATATATTAAAAAAGAAAGAAAGAAGATTGAATTTATATTTAGCTTTTGTTGTGAAACTTAAAAAAAAAAAAAAAAATTGTTAACATTAAATATATTAAAAAAGAAAAAAAGAAAATTGAAGGTATATTCAGCTTTCGTTGTGAACTTAAAAAAAACAAAAAGAAAAAATATTGAATGTATATTTAGTTTTGGTTGTGAATCTTAAAAAAAAAAATGGTTGTGAACCTGAAAAAATAAATAAATAAATAAAAGAAAAAAGATTGAATGTATATTTAGTTTTGGTTGTAAATCTTAAAAAAAAAAAGAAAAAAAGAAAAAGAAAGAAAGTTGGTTGTGAACCTGAAAAAATAAATAAATAAAAAAAAAGAAAAAAGATTGAATGTATATTTAGTTTTGGTTGTGAATCTTAAAAAAAAAATAAATAAATAAATAAATAAAGAAAAAAAAAAGAAGAAGGTTGGTTGTGAACCTGAAAAAATAAATTAATTAATTAATTAAAAAAGATTGAATGTATATTTAGTTTTGGTTGTGAATCTAAAGAAAAAAAAAATTGGTTGTGAACCTGAAAAATAAATAAATAAATAAAAGAAAAAAGATTGAATGTATATTTAGTTTTGGTTGTAAATCTTAAAAAAAAAAAAAAAAAAAAAAAAAAAAAAGGTTGGTTGTGAACCTGAAAAAATAAATAAATAAATAAAAGAAAAAAGATTGAATGTATATTTAGTTTTGGTTGTGAATCTTAAAAAAAAAAAAAAAAAAAAAGGTTGGTTGTGAACCTGAAAAAATAAATAAATGAAAAAAGATTGAATGTATATTTAGTATTGGTTGTGAATCTTAAAAAAAAAAAAAAAAATGGTTGTGAACCTGAAAAAAAAAATAAATAAATAAAAGAAAAAAAATTTGAATGTATATTTAGTTTTGGTTGTGAATCTTTAAAAAAAAAAAAAAATGGTTGTGAACCTGAAAAAAAAAAAAAATAAATAAAAGAAAAAATATTGAACATATATTTAGTTTTGGTTGTGAATCTTAAAAAAAAATAAAAAATAAAAAAAATGGTTGTGAACCTGAAAAAATAAATAAATAAATAAATAAATAAAGATTGAATGTATATTTAGTTTTGATTGTGAATCTTAAAAAAAAAAAAAAAAAAAAAAAAAAAAAAAAAAAGTTGGTTGTGAACCTGAAAAAATAAATAAATAAATAAAAGAAAAAAGATTGAATGTATATTTAGTTTTGATTGTGAATCTTAAAAAAAAAAATAGAAAAAAAAAAAAAGGTTGTGAACTTGAAAAAATAAATTAAAAAAAAAGAAAAAAGTTGAATATATATTTAGTTTTGGTTGTGAATCTTAAAAAAAAAAAAAAAAAAAAAAAAAAAAAGAAAAAAGTTAGTTGTGAACCTGAATAAATAAATAAAAGAAAAAAGATTGAATGTATATTTAGTTTTGGTTGTGAATCTTTAAAAAAAAAAAAACATATGGGGAAATTAGTGGGTATCCATCCCCAACCCATCCCCTGTGGATATTTAAAGAATATCACCTACCCTACCCAATGGATAAGAAAAAAAGGGGAAAACCCATGTATTGGGTTGGGTCTCCATGGATACCCACAGGGTAGGTTATCCATTGCCATCCCTAACTACAGAAGTTCTAGTGTTCTAAATTTATATTTCTATCGCTTTCTTGGGCCTCTAGAGGGATGCGACAAGTGTTGGTTTGATAGGCTAATTCAGTTTACGGAACAGGTCTTTTGACAATGGCTGAAATGTTTAGGGCCTCTTTGGCATAGTTTTAAGGGAATAGTTCTTAGAAACAATTTTTTTTTTTTTTTTTTTTAATTTGAAATTTTTAGAGAATATAGTGTTTTTGGTCATTTTAGTAATTTGTAGAAAACAAAAAGCAGAGAACATGAACAACGTTATGGTGTTTTGTGAAAAATGGTTCGTTTTAGCCCAATTTTTTGAAAGCACAATGAACCAAAGGAGTTCTCAACTATGATTCCTCATTTCCATAAGTTTCAAAACAGTAATTATTTTTATAAACTCAGATAAACACAATCTTAGAGTTACAAATTTTGAAATATGGATAATAATATATTGCAAAGAGTTGTACCTTCTTGCATTAGCAATATGCTGGCACGAGTATCCTTAGATGTGCTTCTAGTATTTAGTGTGAAGTTACCTATTGACTTGTCTGAGGAGTGTTTTGAACAATTTATTAGTCAATTCTATATGATTTGCACACTTTTTCTTTTCTTAGTGACATTACAAAAATATTTTACCCTGCATTATGGTTATTGATATTTCTTGGCTTTAATGGTAAATAAATCTGTGATTTTGTTATTTTAACCTCTAGAAGTTATTAATAGGTGGAAAGTGGCTTGATCACTACTGGTGCATCGATATGGGTGCAAGGGATTGTAGTAGCCAGTCAAGGATCAAAGCAGAAAGTAGAGTTGAAGCTTGAGAAACTCCTAATGGTAAAGGGTTTCTTACACCTATTGTTACATAGACAATTGTTGTGATGGCATTTTGTTGCATTTTTTATAAGTCCCCTCAGATTTTGTGGTTGTTGCAACTCTGCAAAGTTCTGTTCCATGTAAGCACCTGCTTTAAGGTTGCTATGGCTACAAGCATGTAAATTAGATACATTTTTCCCACTTATTGGAAATATAGAAACTTTTTCCCCTTTTGTCCTTTTGTTTTATCTTTTGTATTTTATATTATAAATAATGCATGAACATTTCCATATGCTATTTACCCCTAGTTGATAGAATTTAATGTCATTGACGGTATTCATTTCTTTTTGTTTCTTGTATGCTATAGTTCTTAATATACTCAACTTTTTTTCCCCTGTACATATATGTGTGTGTATTTGTATGTATGTATTAGGAAGCTAATCCATTCCAGGATACAATTTTTGGCAGTTCTATGGCTATTTATTACATATTGGCAGATTCACTTTAAACAAGATTCTCATTATTGGATGTTATTGCTTATGGTTTCTTGTAGCACTTCACCCCTGAATAATGAGTTAAAAAAAAAAGTCAGTAAGGTTTATGAGTTAATAGAAGTAAAGAGTATATTCTGTTGCTTGATGTGAATTTTATTTCAAGCTAAATGTTAATTTGAGAACTTAATTAATTTATGATTGTGCTTTGAATTGTTAATATATATATATATAATTTTTACATCATTTCCCTGTTTTTGGAGAAAGTCTAAAACATGAAAATGTGTATGACGTAGATGGCTGGAAGGATGATTGAGCATTTTCTAGTTTATGTCATTTCTCTAGGTGATTACTTGGCAGCATCTGGCTACCAGGTAAGTACTTGGCAAATAGGCCAAGTTTGTCGCATAGGGTTGGGGGGGGCATTTTGACAATTGTGATCATAATCTTCCCTTCTTTTTTTTTTTCCAGATGATGAGATAGGATATTATATGAAATTTCAGCTATAATAAAGCAAATACAAAAAGTAGAGATGGTGTATATCTCCTTAATAGAAAGAAAATTGGGAAAGGAAAATCTTGGGAACATTACTTCTATTTTTTTGATGGGCACATTAGGACTTAAATATTTTCTTTTGTTCTTGTTTCTATTCATTTTTATGTCCCACTTGTATATTGCATATTTTTTGCTGCTAGTGATCACTCATTCTTTTTGTAGATTGGAAGGAGTGACCCTTCCTTTCCCATCCAAAAGAAAAGGGTCAGCAGAGAATTTTTGAGAACCAAGGCTCATCTTCGTCCTAGAACAAACACTTTTGGTGCGGTATGATTCACTTCTTGTTTAGTTAAGATGCCATCTATTTTCATTTTGTTACTATTCTTGTAGATATTTGGTCAGTTAAGTCCACACACGTCTTCTTTTCTTTCATATTTTTGTGCACAAAAAATCTTTGTTCAAGAGGTTTCATTTTGCAGGGTATACACATTGTATTTTGTCTTAAGAAATAGTCTCCCTTTTTTTTTGCTTTTTTATTTTTTATTTTTTCCTATCTCATCTGCATTGAATAAATTTTTGAATTGCTTTGAAAAGATTGTTTTGGTTTGAAGTGGAACTAACATAAATTTTGTATAATATACTAATAGAAAAAAAAAAAAGAAAAAAAAAAAGGTACATTGGATATAAGTACCAAGGAATTTATTGTTGGGAATCAACAGGTGCAGGTGCAACAGAATTTAATTTTTTATATATAGATTCCTATAAACCTAGGTCATGTTTGTGATGTAGAGAAAATATGAATACATACACCAGACATAGGTATAATTAGATCAATGCCTCGTGCAAAATCAAATTTCATGCTTGAGCTTTGAGTCCACTCCAATCTGAACAATCTGGCCCCAAAAAGTATCCGCACACAGAAAATATCAAGTCAAAAAGTCAACATGGAGTATCACGATTCACACTTACATGCCTTAGGATTGAGATCTTGGATTTTCAGTACAGAGTTGGATTATAACATCATAAAATCACAATAAGGGACATCTGTAACTGGACAATATTTCTACAAATTGAAATTTAGTGACGTTGAATTTTCTTCAATTTCATTCTATGTCCTCCCCCATCCAAAAATGATGATGTTTTGAAAATTTCGTCTTGTTAACTTGTCTACATCACATTACTGCATCTTGTCTTTGTGTCTAAGCTTTGGATTAGTAGCTGCCATTTGGTAAAGATATGTTCTTTGTGGATATCCTTGTGAAGTACAAACTTCAGGCTGTCACATTAACTTGGGTGTCAGGTTGAGTTGGCTCCCACTTTTGTATGAAAAATTGCTGTATTTACTTTATACTTCATAGCCATTTAGCCTAAGAGGTGTTCTTAACATACAAGCTTGCCAATAATTCAGATGTGTTATGCCTTCAAATCATGTTTATTTGGATGAGTCATTCTGATTCCGCTTGTTGTCTGTGTATTCTGTTTTACTATCTAAAGGTTGACTGTTTTGATATGGTTATGCTTTCTTACATTGTTGTATGTGTAGTGGCTTCTAACATCAGGTATCTTCTTTGGGTCTATAATCTAGTTATGTTTGTGGTGTGAGCTGATTTTAGGTTGCAAGGGTGAGGAATGCTTTGGCCTATGCTACACATAAATTTTTTCAAGAAAATGGCTTTGTTTGGATATCTAGTCCTATCATTACTGGTTCAGATTGTGAAGGAGCTGGTGAACAGTTTTGTGTTACTACTCTGGTATGCTCTTTCTTGCTTCACTTGGTGGATAATGTCAAACTAATATTTGATGCTTGATTATTCAACAAGAAAATTTGCACTCTGCATGGCTGCATTGTAGGGATGGCAATTTGAAACCGACCCGACCGGGATCCCCAACCCCGATTTGAGCGGTTTTTCCCCGAAAAATATCCCCGACGGGGAGAAGACGGTATTTGAAAATCAATCCTCGATCTGTTTCAGGCCGGGGACGGTGATCAGTGTTCAAGCCCGGTCCGGGCCCGGCCCCGGCCCCGGCCCCGGCCCCGTCCCCGGCCCCATCCCCGAATTTTCCCGAAGTAAAATTACTTTTATACCCCTTATATATATAACATAAACCAAACCCTACCTCACACACAATACAAACAACTCGTGGTCACTGGTCTACCACTCTCTCACTCTCACTCTCACTCTCTCGTTCTTCTCTCTCACTCTCTCTCTCTCTCTCAACTCTCTTTCTTCTCTCTCTCTCTCACTCTCACAGTCGCCTTGTCCCACCACCATCGCTGGCCCCGACCCCCCTCTCTCTCTCTTCTCCTCACCTCGGTTTCTCTTTCTCTCTCTCCACTTCGTCTCTTTCTATTCCTCATGGCCACCGCTGCCACCACCACCGCAGCACCGAACCCACCGCCACAGCCACCGTCGATCAGATCTGTTAGATCTGTACTCAGATCTGTTATCTCTCTCTCTCTCTCTCTCTCTCTCTGTGATCTGATCTTGTTGGTGTTGTATTGTGTTGTTGATAATGACTAGCGTATGCTCGTGCCTAAAGGCACGGTGTAAATAACATTAAGATTAAAATGCAGTTATAAAAATATATTTAATAGACTGTACTCTACAATTCTAAATAAATCAAATATAAAAAAATTAAATATAAAATAATGCACACAAATCAAAAGAAATCAAAAGAAAACTCTTCTATCATTAAAACATTGCAAAATCAATAAAACATTGTGATCCATTGACAAATATTAAGGGAATAGAACACATGAAGCAAAACCCACATTATAACCTCCTTTCTATTTATATTACATTAACAAAACAATTCACACATTTCACAGCACCAACACTTCAAAGATTCCCCCCCCCCCCCCCCCCCCCAAAAAAAAAAAAAAAAAAAAAAAAAAGAACAACATGAAATTGAACAAAGAAAACCATACACAACGATTAAAAAAAAAACGATTGAAAATAATAAATTTTAAATTTTATCTTATACATATCAAACAATTTATTTTTAGTTTAGTACTTAAATTTTGATCAAGCAACTTTTTAACTCAATAAATTTAACATTCAATTTTCAATACTTAATTTTTAATTTTCAACTTTATTAAACATTACCTGAGTCCAAACCTTATCATAAGACATAGAACTAAAGTCGGAAAATATAAGTAGAGTAATCTACCTAAAACTCTATCTTTTATGTTGTAAGTTTGTATTTGTAAACTTATTACAAATCTTTTATAGGTTAGGGCAAATTACCGTGGGTAAAACTGATAGCTTGAACTACCCTCAATTATGTATTCATTCGGCGGAAAGATGTTGCTATTGAGATTGGACCGACCGCAAGATTAAGCTTGAGTCTGCATAAAAACCCAATTCAAGTAAAATTAATACATTAAAGACTATCAAATCTTGTGAATTTAATAGTTTGTTTTAATTAGCAAGAAAAACAGAGTAAGGGTGTTGAATACTCACAGAGACCGACTATAGGTGATAAATTCGCAAGCTTTGAATAACTTATTCCCTGCAGTGTGAGATAAAATCGACATGAGATCTAGGAAGAAGGTATATATTTTTTTCTTTGCTATATATTTTTCTGGGATAGTATATGACCCCGATATGTGACATAGAACAAATAATTTTCCTAGCCGTTTAGTTGTGTTTCTATTTGTAGTTTTTTTGAAAAACGAAGACAATGAAAAATTCTAAAAATGGCCATCATTTTAATATTTATGATTATATATACATATGAATACTCGAAAATAAGTACTTGTTTAGTTGTGTTTTCATTTTCTGTCATCTGTTTTTCATTTTTGGAAAAATACCCAGAAATGTGATATAAAAATGGATAATTTTCCTACATAGCCCTGTTTGGTTATGCCTTTGTTTTCTTTGTTTTTCATGCTTAAAAAAAAAAAAAAAAAAAAAAAAAAAAAAAGGAAAAATGAAATGTTAAAATAAAAAATAAAATAAAAAAGTGGTTTTTTTCATTGATAAGCAAAAACAGGCTGCTATGAAGAATGAATAATGCCCCTGCTCTCATGAGTCATATCCCCAGTTTAAGGTGAATACACAATGAAATCTATTAAAAATTCATATGCCAAAGATTAATGTTTAGGTAAATTAGAAAGAAATAGGATTTCTGGTGTAATATCTTTATATGACTTAATAGATTGGGGTGTTTCTATAAATGTTAAAATAAAAAATAAAATAAAAAAGTGGTTTTTTTCATTGCTAAGAAAAAACGGTTTACGAAAATTCGAAAAATAATTCGTAAAAAGTGGGTTTTGTTCATTACAAAAATTTAATTAAATCAAAAACAGTTCACCAACCGACCTTTTTATGTTTGTTCAAAAAAAAAAAACCAACCTTTTTACCTATTTTCTGAAAATGACATTATGTGTCCGAGCGTCTCTGATTCTGAAGGCATGACGAAAACATCTCCGCTGGCGTATGCTTGAGAGAGCTCTTCACCTCCTAACATCCTTGTGAATACGGCAGGCATGTCGGAGAACAGCTTTTCGAGATCCTTCCTGCCACGAAGAAATCATTCTAGATGAATAAATTTTGCCCATGGTTCTTACTGGAAAATAAATTCAGGCGATCATCATGGCCCAATTTGTGTATCATTGGATGTATGCAAAAATATAAAAATAAATAATTCATTTCGTTAGACAGTGGTTTGTGGTTTTTAATACAAAGAATCATTTTATACTATATTCTATAGAGATTGTTCCAGCAATGTTGACAAAACTAAACAGCCAATAAGTCCTTAGAGAAATACCTGTATGGTCCATCTCCAATAAAAGCAATTCGTGCCTCCGGTATCTAGTCCATGACACTGTTCAATCATACATCCCAAATGTCAATGGTTTCAACTTATAATAATTATGAAAAAAAGCATTATTCCATCAATATTTTGCAAGTAATATTTCCTAAATTGCAAAAGCAGAAAATACTTATCATTTGAAATAAAAGAGCAGTACCTTTTGAGTAAATCCAAACTCTTCTCAACTCCTAGTCGTCCAACATGGACTATCAATGGTCTCTCGGGCTCCCCATTGCTGATTAAAAAAAGAACAATATATTTACATTTGGAGGAAACTCATATTACATGGCAATGAAATTTTAAGGATTGAAAGAAAGCCATACCTTAGTCTTATTCGCATTTCTTGAGAGCGATATTTGGGATGGAAGCTTTCGGAATCAACACCCTTATTCCAGAGACGAATCTTGTTATCTGAAAATAAACAAAGAATTAACATGGATATGAGCTGCTATTTTCAGAGAAACATTTGAAAAAAATAAAATAAAAATTCAAGCAGAAGCATAAATGTCAAATTCTGTTATGTGATCAATGTGAAATTTCAGAGAGTTATCTATTGGGCGATGTTCATTTACCTGCTGTTACCCTAGCTACTTCAAGCTCCTTTGCAAGGGCAACTGATGGAACCAGTGTAAGATCAGCTGCCCTATGAAGAAACTCGGTTAAGAAAAGAACAAAACTTTCATTTATTAGTTCACAAACACGAAAAGTCAGAATCCATGTAAAATTGAGGCTAGAAACAAAAGTTCCCATACTTATGACCCATCACATAGGTTTGACCAGCCAACTAAAGGTGTATCTTGGTATGTATCTGCAAGCCAAAACAGGAATCGGGTGTTGATTCCGAATCGAGAGAGGAGCACGAAAGATCTTTGCAATTTTCTTATTTGTATAATCAATTTTACTTCCCAAAATTACTATATGTGAGAGAAAGAATTCATATTTAAAAAATATAAAAGATTTCATATCATAAACTGCGAAAGATTAATAATATTCTCTGGTTTCTCTTTTATATTATTAGATTTCATATTACAATGAATACATTATAATATACTTCCCAAAATTACTATATGTGAGAGAAAGATTTCATTATGAATACATTATAATGATATAAATACTTTAATATTACTGTGCTGTCAAATAACCAAATATTTTAATGATAAGTTGATGGGCATAGAGAATATACAACAGAGAGCCGAAGACAGCAGAATTTAGAGCACAAACACAGAATATTTTTGAGTAATATAGAGCACAAAAATATTACTAAACTGTGTTTGATGGGCAGAATTTGCTTGACAAACACAGAATTCAAGCTACAAATTCAAAATTCAAAATTCAAGAGTGGGAGTTCGAAGGGAGCCGAAGGTAGCAGAATTTAACTATCACCTAAATTCTGAATTCAAGCTACAAACATGTATAATTTTAACAAATTTCGGTTAGTAGTATGTATAATTTTAGAAGAAGAAGACGTATAGCTATCAGTCAGAAGAAGTATAGCTATCTATCTGCTAGTGTAATCAATCAATCTAGAATTGTGGATAAGGTTATCCGGGCCGAAAACCATCTCCTATCCAGCCGAAGGGAGCAGAATTTAGGTGAATTTAGGGCCAAAATTCAGAATTCAGAATTCAGAATTCAAAATATTCAAAATTTAGAATTCAAAAAGAGAAAAACACAGCAGCGAGTTCGAAGTCTTACCTTGCGAGTGGGAGTTCGAAGGGAGCCGAAACAGCCAAAAACAGACAGAACCTTGAGCCAAAAACAAACCCAGTAAAATGAGATTATATACAGAATGTAGAGGAATAAAGGAACACAATGGAACACAATGCATTTGACTACAGGAATAAAGGAACACAATAATAGAGGAAAACTCAATAACAGAGGAGATAACACATTGTATCTAACTAAAAAAAATACAACAAAGAGTAATCAAGATAATCTGGAAAAAAATTCTGAAATCAACAAAGAGTCAAACAGACAGAATAAGGAGATAGCTTCCAAGGACTCACATGAGTTATTGAAATTCTGAAATTAACAAGAGATAACACATGAGTTATTCAAATTCTGTTTCCTTTATTTTAGCATGAGTTATTAACATGAGTTATTTAACAGGAAATCAACACCTTACACACCATGTATCGAGCAACAATTGTATTTATACCCTTAACGCTAATTATAACCGCCATTAATCTTTCAGTGAATATTTAAACATGAGACCATGTTATCTTGAAGAGAAAAATCTACAGATGATGGTTAGTTTGTTACAAAACAATTACTTACCAAGTCAATGTGTTTTGTTTTATTCATTGTTTAATTACTAATTTTATTATTGGTGCTTTTCTGCATTTGCATTGTGATTTGTAGGATGTATAATATGAAAAAATTGATAAGGAAGTTTCCACACAATAAAAGGTAAAACAGGGGGTAAAAAGGAAAATGTGAAGTTTGAATTCTAGAGTCATTGACTTCTGTGCAAAATAAAATCCTTGACTGCAGAAACTAAGAATGGAAAGATTATGAATTAAAAAAACTTAGGAAACTGAGATCACATAATGCAATAGCAATACAGCATTAACCAGTTTAGTTTGTTATCTATTGAAAGGAAAGCACAAAATAAACTCACTTGTTATCATGCCAGCCCACCAAAGTGGCTCATACAAATATGAATAGCCTCCAACACCTGTAAAAATAATTAGCAAATATAATAAACGTATGTTCATCCAACTTCAAAGTGGAAAATTGAACAATTTAAGGCAGACTATACAATAAGTGACACTTAAAAAAAAGAAAAAAAAGATTATACAATAAGGCAGACTAAACATAATCTATGTTTTGGCCATTACCGTAGCCAAAAAAAATGACAGAACATAACAGTATATTTAGAATGGAAAAAGAGCTCTCTCTCTCTCTCTCTCTCTCTCTCTCTCTCTCTTCTTTTGTGGTTGTTCAGGGGACCAGGAGAATTTGAGCAAAGCTCACACTTCAATGATTGTGTCAAATCATTGATGAAGTTATGATTTTCCACTTAAATAAACTCTGCCTTTTAGTAATGGAAACACAGATTTTAACACAAAATTGACTGAGTTACACCGTGTGTTCCATTGATTTTGTGTTCCATTGTGTTCAAATTGACTGAGTTACACCGTGTGTTCCATTGTGTTCAAATTGATTTCAGAATTTGATTCAGAATTTTATTACAGGAAGTCAAATTTGATTTCAGAATTTCATGACTACAGGAAGTCAAATTTGATTTTGTGATTTCAGAATTTGATGACTATAGGAAGTCAAATTGTTATGTATAATACTATGCGTTCCAATTCCCCACACATTTAACTCCAGTTGCGGTTATAATTCATTCAACAACACTTTCTTTGTCTTTGTCTTTCTCTTAGCATGATTTCAGAATTTAACACACATTTAACACGTGATTTCAGAATTTAACACACATTTAACTCCAGTTGCGGTTATTTTAGCATGAGTTATTAACATGAGTACTCTTTAATTTTTACTCAAGGCACGGTGTAAAAAACAGGAAATCAGTCAACCTGAGTCAATTTTATTATTCTAAAATTCATCTCTGGAGTGATAAACTAACCCGGCAGAATTTTAAGGCACAAAGTCAGAATTCAAGGCAGCAGAGTTTTAAGGCACAAAGTCACAAATGTATGAGTTTTAACCCAGCAGAAATCACTTGAGATACGAAACTAAATACTAAGAAACAATAAGGAAATTATTTACACTTGAATAGAGAGAGAGGGAGAGGGAGCACAATGTAGGTCCCCAAAGGCTCAAATGTTGAAGAAATGAAGCCCCTTCCCACAATTACCAGAAAATCCTTCAATGATCAACCCAGAATAAACAATGAAAAAATACAAATGAACAAATAATGGAAAAATACATTCACATTCATGATCTGTCTATCTCTCGCATCTAAATCTTCCTCAATTTTCAATAACATCTCTCAACCCTAACCCTAATTCCTTATTTATCCATTTCCTAGATCCCCAATTTCTCTCTCTCTCTCTATATATATATGTGTTTGTACCTATCAGTTTTGGTGGTGGTGGTTATGGCGTGTGTGAAGAGGGTTAACAGATCGGCGTCGGTGGCGTTCGCACCGGACCCCCCCATACATGGCAGCGAGGATGATGGCCTTCGTCGGTGAATCTCGAGATCTTCGAGGTCAATTTCCAGTCCGACGATCGTGAGCTCCCCGTTGTCGGCGATTTAATCGGGTCTCTTGGGGGAAGAATAAGCAACACTATCATTTGCACAAACAGAACCAGCAAGAAATTTATCAGACAAAAACCTCACAACCCAATCTAAATGACCCGTAAACAAAACCTCACAACCTGACAGAGAGAGAAGGAGAGAGGTAGAAAAAAAGACTGAAACCACTGAAACAATTAAAAAACAGACACAACTCGACAGAAACAGAAGGGGAGAGACAAATATCTTACCTTGCGAGCCGAGTTCGAGAGGCAGATATCAAGGACTAGAGAGCAACGTCGGGAGCTAGCGAAGATGGAGGGTAGGAAAGAAGAAGAACCGTTGGATGAGAGAGGGAAGGGTAAGGGAGAGACGTGTTTAGGCAGATGTGAGAGAGAGAGCAGAAATTGTTTGGGCGGTAAAAAAATTGATGATAACCATTGGATATTGATTAGGGATTATCTCAGCTATTGGATCAAAATTGATCTCACATACATTTTAAGACATTTTCAAAAAGTCTCTTGGCTTATTATATAGAGTGTTGGTATTGTTGTTGAAAACATTTTTTTTTTTTCAGATTATTTTTTTTAATTTAAATCTGTTGATGGTGATGAAAACATATATATATATATATATTTTCAGATTATTTTTTTTAAAATTTAAATCTGTTGATGATGATGAAAATATATATATATATTTTTTAGATTATTTTTTTTTAATTTAAATCTGTTGATGATGATTGTTGGTACTCAGATATGTTATATTGATTTGTTGTTCTTGAACAAAATTTTAAAAAAAAAACTCGGGGATTTTTCGGGGTCGGGGAAACCCGATCCCCGTTAGAGGACGGTGACGGGGTGGTGATGGGTTCCTCCACCGGGGATCGGGGACGGGGATGAAGACGGGGATTTTTTAACCTTCGGGGATCGGGGACGGGGAGTGTGGTCCCCCGCCCCGCCCCGACCTGTTGCCATTCCTACTACATTGGTTCATTTACATATTCTTCTGTTAAGTGATTCTATGCATTTTGCTTTTTCCAACTGCCTCTTGTTTAACTATTGCATCTTCTTTGGCTTTTATTGGAGGAGATATCCTCATATCTTGTGTTTTCTTTTTTCTTTTTTTCTTTTGGGGGTTTCTCCTTTACCTTATCTTTCTTCTATTTTTTGTGGCTGAATATGCAACATGATCTTTGTTTCAAAGTTTGAGATTGGAATTAGTTAAACTTGCATCATTGTGTGGATTGTTTTTTATATATAGTACTGAATTAAGTTGCTGTTCACATTTGATATGTTATGGATTAAATTGAACATGTATCTGTAGACACTTCTGAGTTGATATCCCATTAGCAAGGGTACTTTTTCTGCATCTATGTTTGAGATTGGAGTGGATGTTGTTTCCATTTTTTCTTCGTTAAAATGCAATTTTTTTTGTTTCTTCTCAAGTATAGTTACTTGTTTATTTTGATGGGCAAATTATCTACACTCCCTTGAGGTTTAGTTCAATTACAGATTCCCTATGAGGTTTCAAAAATTACATCCCGCCCCACCTCAATTAACGCCGTTAACGGAGATCATAAATTGACTAAAATGCCCTTTGGGAAATAAGGGCAAATTACTGACACCCTCTTGAGGTTTAGCTAAATTACATATTCCTCCCGAGGTTTAGCTAAATTATCATTTTTAAATAAGTTATGAAATGCAAAATTTAAATGGAAAAACACTTATCATACGACAAAAAATTAAGGCTCTGTTTGTTTATGTTTTCAAAATGTGATTCTACACTGAGTTTTGAATATGGTGTTTGGAACGTGTTTTGGAAACACGTTTTCAAAACTCTGCAGAGAAGTCTGTACCAGCCGCGCTTTTCAGAATTTTTTTTTTTTGCAAATTTTGTTTAACCGGTCGTCCGGCCAGTTGACTTTTTTTTTTTTTTTTTTGCAATTGATATGTTAATTTTTATATAATCGAAAAAAACATTTTCTGAAATTTTAAAAAAAATTTATGTGCTTTAAAATAATTTTGAGTTGTATGTTTAGTTATGAGTTGTAAATTTTTGTATCAAATATTAAATGCTACATCAACAATTCCCCACTCAAATCAAAACTCTTTTCAAAACTATTTTCAAAACTCTTTACCAAACAAATTTTCTACACTCAAATCATAATTCAAAACCCACAAACTCAAAATACAACTCATATTATCAAATCATAATTACAAAACTCTACCAAACGCAACCTAAGGTTTTAGAGATCAAAATTTAGAGACAAAATTATTTTTAGGGGACCAAATATTTTTGTTCCGAAAAGTGTCATTATATTTTTAGCAACGAAAATTGAACATTAGTGATTAATCATTATCTTTTTGGTACCAAATTTTTTGTGTCTCAAAAAATAAACGATTTTGATACCAAATTATTTTGTCTCTAAAAGTCTATTTATTAGTGACATTTTCAAAATTTTATCGCTGAAAGCCTTGTTTTTGACTTTTCAGGGCGACCTTTTAGCGACTATCCTTACGACGATAGAAATTAGTCCTTAAATGTCTTTCGCAGCAAAATTTTCACTTTTAAAGATAAATTGGTCTCTAAAACTCTTATATGTTGTAGTATCAGATAGCGAAAATATCATAAAATTAACAAATAATTAAATAAGTTACCAACAGAAAAAATGGCTTATCAAAAGATTCTTAGAATATGTTTGGTTTATTTTTAGAAATTTATTTTTAAAAAAATTAAAAATTAATTTGGTTAAGAAATAAAAAATAAAAAATGATTATTATTTTTATATAATTTTATCTTTTGAATGGTTAGAAATAATTTCTACAAATTAAATATATTTTTTCATATTCATTTTTATTAAATTAGTTTTTTTTTTTATTTAAAAATTCTGAATTTTTTTTCTAAACAACAAACCAAACATGGTTCCAAAAACTTAAATTTTTTTTTCTATCTAACGTAATTTTTTTTGTAAATTTTGTTGATTTATCAAAGGTATTTTAGGTTAAATTAGGTTGTTTGGTGCTTTGGAAAGGTATCAGGGCAATATCGTTCATCAATTTATATTTTGGTGATGTCAGCTAACCATTCTTAACGTTTAGTTAACGGCAGGGGTTAAATTATTATGCGAATATAAACCTCGGGAAGCTAGATGTAATTTTTGAAACCTCAAGGAGGAATCTATAATTTAGCTAAACCTCAAGGGCGTGTAGGTAATTTGCCCTATTTTGATTTACTAGTTGGTTTCAACTTTGAAATGCATGGTATATAGATCTGAAATATAAGTGATTTGAGCTAATGTCTTATTGGAACAAGCAATATCTGAATTTCATAGGAGAAGCTCAGAAGCCACATAATTAGTGGTATTGCTGATAAAATTAAATAAATTGTATTTTAAGTCCACTACAATTGCTTCCAGTTCCAGTTGTCCTGTTTATTTTTTGTTTGTTCTAAAAGTTTTATTTTGTGTTGATTTTACAGATTCCAAGCTCTCAAGAACCCACTGATTCTCTGGCAAATGCCATTCCAAAAACAGAAAATGGTCTTATTGATTGGTCACAGGCAAGTCAAATTCATATCCAAGCTATTCACCTGTACCTTGTAGCCAAAATAGTGTGCACGGGTTCTATGTAGATTGAAGTACATGACCATCTTAAGTACCCGACCTTCGAAATTCTGAAATTCATTTCCGTAACTAGTCTATTTTGGCTAGTTGGTCTTGGTTGGTTGAACTACCATATATTGTTCTCCAAATACTTTTGCATCTAACATTAATACAAACATTATCCCTTTTACAGTACACCATCCATTTATAAAGTAATTTTGTACATGGAGGGGCAATTCAAACTTCATTTTATTTACTCAATTGCTATGAACGTGCAGTCGATATTCTATGTGGGTGGCCAGAGCTGGGGGTGGGCAAGGGAGGGTGGCTATAGCTGTGGGGTGGGGTGGGGGTAGGGTTGGGGTTTGGGAGGTTAGGGATGGGGATAAAATTGGAATTTTATGATGGGTTAATATTGCAATAAAAAATAATGAAGAGGTGGGGATCCAACGAAAAAAGTGGGGTGCTACTAGGAGCACTCATATCAAATGGTACCACCTATATTTTTGAGAATTTTTTTTCTTGTGCAATAAAATAGGGGGAAATTTGGGATTTGCCAATTAGTAATTCATTCGTGGAGGATGAGCGTGTCGTGTTCAAGGGAATATGATGCATTGTTCATATGTATGTAGATATGTATATTTTGAGGAAAGGAGTTGGGATTATCCTTCTTCAGTGATACTTCTCGTGTGGAAATTGCTTATTAGCTTCTTAATCAAGTTCTAGAAGGTCAGTGCCACGTTTGTATTTATGAAATACTATTAATGCTGAATCCCTTTCCTTATTTCATGTGCCAGGATTTTTTTGGGAAGCCAGCATTTTTAACTGTCTCTGGCCAACTCAATGCTGAAACATATGCTACTGCTCTCTCTGACGTAAACATTCTTATCTCATTCTTATCCTGAATTTTATGCAACTGTTGAGCAAAACTTTGGTATTTTGAATTTTTCTTATTCTTTGTATATTTTAAGTTTGACATAATTATTTAATTTCCAGGTGTATACATTTGGTCCTACATTTCGAGCTGAAAATTCTAACACTTCTAGGCACTTGGCCGAATTTTGGGTACTTATTAGCTTAAATTGTTTGATCTTTGATTCGTGTTCTATGTGTTGATTTACTATTGAATGACATATCTTACAAATATTCTCCCTTTTTCCTTAGATGATTGAACCAGAACTTGCATTTGCTGACCTGAATGATGACATGGCCTGTGCAACTGCCTATCTCCAGTACGTAGTATGTTACTTTTTCACATCCATTTTGTTGTTTATTGTAGTACCATATTCTGGAATTGATTTCTCATTTCATGTGTTATATTTTCTTATAAAGTTGGACTATTGGAGTCATATAACTTTTATACATGGAAGGTAAAGCACGTCCTCGAACACTGCAAGGAGGATATGGATTTCTTCAATACTTGGATTGAGAAAGGAATTATCAACCGACTGAGTGTATGAATTTACAGCGTAACTTATTCTTCAACACTTTTTTAAAACTAGAACACTTTCCAGTTATCTAGTAATATAACTTTGTCATCTATGCAAATATGTTGATAAAGTACTTCTCGGGTTATAGATTTTTTCTATTTTTATCTCTTATTTGGGAGTTCTTTTATCCTTATCAATTTGACAGGACATGGTGGAGAAGAACTTTGTGCAGTTGACTTACACTGATGCAATTGAGCTTCTTCTTAGATCAAATAAGAAGTTTGAATTCCAGGTACTCTTTATTCCTTTGCATACCTTTGTATCTAACTTTTTGTATTTTGGTGAGTTCAATGAGGTATTGGTATTGTATTTTACATATTCTTTTGAAGTTGTGATGATCAATTTGATTCACTAATAATCAGAGCTACTATAAAGTTGATATTAAATAATTATAATATTAGAATCTTACGATTCACGATTCGATTCGTAATTTTTGCAGAATTGATATGAATTTATGGGTGAATCTATTTTGGAAGCGAATCTCTAGGGAATCGCACGATTTACCATTGATTCATGATTTGATTCACTTTTTACGATTCATTTAATTCTTGAAATTATTGTGTCCAACATATTTTTGACCTTTTTTTTCTCCAATTTGTTTAGTGAAAATGACATAATACAACTTTTAATATCGTTTAATACCAAATAACCAATATAGATACATGATTTGTTGTTATTTTAGTGATCATGGAGTTTTTAATAAGATCCAATCAGATTTAGTCAGATCCAGCATGTTTTAACTTTTCT
This sequence comes from Camellia granthamiana, assembly GCA_036172215.1. NCBI lineage: Eukaryota > Viridiplantae > Streptophyta > Magnoliopsida > Ericales > Theaceae > Camellia > Camellia granthamiana. The sequence goes on along the minus strand of CM069916.1, from coordinate 46,283,553 downwards.
TTTCTTTTCTTTTCTTTTTTTGCCTTAAAAAATCACAATATTATTTTCTAAAGATGTTTAAGATTAAAGTAACTTACACCAAGAATTATTTATTGCTATTTTATTAAATTGAATATAGTTGAATATTACAAGGGTGAGGTCAATTATACCTTTTAAAATGTTTTGGATTTTAAAATAAAATATCCTAAATAATTATTTCTTATTATTTGGTCACTATTACTTGGAAAAGTATGTATGTTTATTGTCCAAATATCAATATTGTTGTTAATTATTGTTATTTTGAAAATTGATAGTTTGTCTATTTGGTTATTATCTTTATTAAGAATGGTTGATAAAAATATCTAAAAAAGAAAAAAAAAGTAAGATGGTAATCTTACATTGGAATCTCTGTTAACTTCTTACCTATTAAATTATGTGATCATCATTCATAACAATATTTTTATTAAGTTTAAATATTTCATATTCATAAGCTATATTTAACATCTAAGTGTGTATATATATTCTTCTAAGTAATTTAGAAAAAGTAACCGAATCTTTACTATTCACTATTCAATTCACGATTTGGTGCAAGACCATTTCAATTAACTATTCGAATCCCAATTTGACAACTATGTAAAAGACTTAATAATAATATGCAATCAAGCATAATACACTACTTGTTCATTTACCAGTTTTTCATTTCGTAGGTGAAATGGGGTTGTGATTTGCAAAGTGAGCATGAACGGTATATTACTGAAGTGGCCTTTGGTGGATGCCCTGTAATACTAAGAGACTACCCCAAGGTATGGTTTTTTTTTCTTACTTTAGTTTACATGGAAAACTTAAAGTGAAACTGATACTATAAGACTCTTAATTTACGACTTTCAGGAGATAAAGGCATTCTATATGAGGCAAAATGATGATGGAAAGACTGTTGCAGCGATGGATATGTTGGTTCCTCGGGTATGTGTCCATTGCTTGATTTATCTTTATTGCCACTTTATTGCGACTTGTCAAGTGGGATCAGTTACACGAACCCTTTTTTGCCATTCTGCTCAAGGTTATATGCTCAGTTAAAATAAATAAATCCATTTTCTTCTTTACTATCGCATCCCATGTTAGTTTAGGTCTTTCCATGCCCCTAATATTTCCAATTATGTATATGCTTGCTCAGTTTTAGAATCATGTTAAATGTTTCTTTTCTACTAATGTGTACTTGCCGCATCCTTTTTTTTTGGGGGGGGGGGGGGGGGGGGGGGGGGTGTGTGGTTTGGTAAGCAAGCATTTTATTACCAAAAAATGAAAATATATACAAAGCTCAATGCATAGTCCTTAGGAGCAACAAAACAAAGGCAAATGCCTCTTGCTCCGAGAGACAACACAAACAAACAAAAAGACCTAGTGTCACAGACTGACAAATTTTGATGCTGCCCCTCACTAGAAAGCTCTGGAAGGTTGTGGAGATTGCTAGAAGCTTCTAGAACTCTCTAGAGTCTTGTAGAGAATTTTACATAGTTGTAGATATTTGTAGATCCTTCTAGATATGTACATTCTAGAATGATTCTAGAATAGTCCATAGGAGGAAGTGTCTAGAACACTCTCCATCATTGTAGTTCTAGAATATTCTTTGTAGCTTATAAAAGGGGAGTGTCTCATTTGCCCAAACCATCCACAAGTAATCCAAAAGCATTCCAAAGCAATACAAAGCAAGCATTCTTCGAGAGCTCTCTCACTAACTTTCTCTAAGCTTTCTCTTGTGTGTGTGAATCTCTCCTAGCTCTCTTCCAAGAAGGCTTACTTAGGTGCAAGCAAGGTGTTCTACAAGCATCTAAGGCCGCACGGTTGGCTTGGAAAAACCAAGGCCGTGACACTAAGCACTATAATCTTTATCCTTTGCTTTTATTATGATAAAATTGACTTAATTGCCAATAAAAAGTAATAGGCCAGAAAAAACTCTTTCTGCCTTCTCATCTCTTGTACAGTTACGGCCATGCCCTTGGTGAACTTGTGTAAAAGTTGTAAAAAAAGTGATGAAAATTAATCTTATTATCTTTCTATATTCAATTTCTAAAAAATTAATAATTAAGTAATAGTAAGCTGATACCTAACTTGCTTATCCTACATGCTCAGTAAGACAGTTACTTAAATTGCATCTTGGTGTGTGTGAGAACTTCAAATATTCAGGAAAACTATGCCCCAGTTCTTTTGGGGAAATTGGAATGAAATTAAAGCTTTCTTCAAATCCTCCTCCTCTCTCTCTCTTGAAAGGTGCTCTTTTTTGTGTCAGGTTGGTGAACTTATTGGTGGAAGCCAAAGAGAAGAACGTCTTGAGTATCTAGAAGATCGCTTGGACAACTTAAAGCTCAATAAGGAAAGCTATTGGTGGTATCTTGATCTGCGGCGTTATGGTTCAGGTCATCTTTTTAAATAGCAATTTACATATCTAATCTTTAGATGTAATAATATCTTGGCAACATTCCACCCTTTGATTCACTGCTTAGGGTTTCAAATGACTCAAAACCCTGAGGTTTTGGTACACCAGAGGTCGATGAGGCTTTCTGTGTGAAAATCATTCGTGTAATACATATATATATATCATTTTTCTGAATTGTCAAGAACTTAGAACATATTAAATTTTTTATTATTATTATTATTTTTTTGCCAGTTCCTCATGCGGGATTCGGACTAGGCTTTGAAAGGCTTGTGCAATTTGCAACTGGGATAGAGAATATAAGAGATGCAATACCTTTCCCTCGGACACCTGGCTCAGCTGAATTTTGATATCTGGCCACGTGCACATTTCATTGCGGTTCCCAAGTTGTCTGCTAAATAGCTTACACACATGTAATTTGTTCGCTTTTTCCATCTCCTTTTCTTGGTTTTGTAATTTAGAATTAGGACAATTGAAATTCGGATGAGGCACGAAATGGGTTCTCTTCCCTTAAATTGGGAAGGCAACATTTTTCTGTAGGGTGGAAGATTGGATTAAATTAGTTGTATATCATTATTATTATTATTGTGGCATTTTTGTTTAATGTATTATTACATTGTGTAAGGTTTACATAAAGCATTATTCGAGGTGATGAATGAAAGTTGCAGGTAGTTTCTTTTAGTTCTGCCATGTCCGAGTCTAGTTTGATCTGGTTGAAATTTGTCCTTCATGCTCCAACATTAGCGTGTTTTTGAAATTATTTATGGTGTAATTTTTCTTAAGCTAAAAGTTGATAATGAAAAAGATAAAACCGAAAGCACTCCTAGCTTCCCAGTAATCTTGTTTTTTTTTTTTTTTGTTTTTTCTTCCAAAGCTTATTTAAGTTGTTTTGGGGCTGTTTGGTGCACGAAGATATGCACACGGATGTTGGTGTATAGTTACTAGATTCATAGGTCTATGATTGTATGTATAGTTACAGATAGTTGTAGTGCCTGTTTGGCACAGCTTATAAGCAGCTTATTTAAGCTATTTTAGAGTGTTTGGCACAGCTTATCAAAATAACTAATAGCTTAAGTGAAGCTATTTTCAGCTTATTTTCCAAAGTAACTCAGGAGATGCTTAACCAAATTCGACTTACGCAAGCAGCTGGTAAGGGGGGCTAAAATGACTTAAATGCCCTTCCAAAATTGAGAAAATTACGAAAGTGCCATGATATATGCCTCTTTCCCATTGCCCTAATCTCCTCTCCTCTCACACTACTCTCCTCTCTGCTTCTCTTCTCCTCTCCTCTCTGGCGACCGACGACGAACTCCTTCACATCTCCAAGATTGCAGCCAATCATGCAGTTTGGCCCCTTGTTTTTCGTTGATCTGCACAAAAAAGGTAAGATTTCATGCCCTTTGTATGTTATATATAGATATATATATACATCGATTTAGGGATTTTTTTTTGGTTTCTTTGTGAAATGGTGTGCGAGTTGTTACCTCGCTCTCTTTTCTCGGGGTCTCTCTCTCTCTCTCTCTCTCTCTTCTTTCCCTTCTCTCTTTGATTACTGTGAAATGGTGTATCTGATTACTGTGAAATGGTTTGATACCCTCTTCTCAATCTTTTTTTTTTTTTCTTCAGTTTGGCGCCCTTTTTCTATTTTTTGTTTTAGTTAAAGATTTCATTTAGCAAAAAAAGCATCAATTGAAATTGATTTCCTATTTTTCCCATTTATGCGTATTGATCACAGACATGTCTGCTAGGAATAAATAGATGAAACCTGTGTTTGGTAAACAAAAACACTAGTTTAGTCAGTTTTATTTACTTTTCTCTGAGGTAGATTCATCCTTTTCCCTTTTGTAGGTTGTATTCCTATTCCTTTTCCATTTCCTTTTTGTCTTCTTGAAACCTGTCTTTGGATTGTGCTATGTTAATGAGAAAGATTAAACTCATGCTATTAGTAGAGCTTTGTTAAAGATGTTTGCTTCATTAATATCTTTCATGAGTTGGTTGTCCAGGAAAGGAAAGCACTTGAATTGTTGTCATTGTCATTGGCTATTCTTTCAGTTACTGCTATGCTTTCTTCTAGTTTTATGAACAAGCTTAGGGGCTATATTATTGTGCTCTCAAGTGATATGCTCAGAATCTTAAAAGAAGGATTTATGTCTTCTAAATTGAGAAAGATATTTAATTTCTTCTTCAAATCTAAAAATTTAATTTTTTTGCTTATGTTAAATTGGATTACTGCTTATGATCCAAAGATACAGGTTTATAGGTTTGTATATTTCTTTGTTTAGATGTGGTTGGTAGAGAAAGTTATGAGCCATAGCAATGAATTAAGTACCAAGACAACATGTGATAATTTGTAGCTTTATTTGTATTGACTTCCAATTCTTTGTGTAAATGGCTGATGATCCGAATGAGGAAATTTTAAGTTTTTGTTATTTGTAGAATTGTAAGTTTTTGTTATTTGATGAGTACATGTTAATTGGGTTTGTTTTGTTTGACTTTCTGTTCCACTAAACTGCTTGTTCATATCTTGAGGGAGTGCTTTTGCATTCTTTTACAATGTCAATGTGGTATTGTCTGCTATGTCCATTTATGATATCTAATTTAATGCAATTTATACATATAGACAACTCAACATTCTACATTCACACATTGTAACTTATCTGTCAAAAATAAAAAATAAAAAATAGAGTAAAACATTCATCACATTTCTTAATATAGAGAAATGTTATATAAATTAATAAAGTTTATAATTTTTTTAATATGATATCTATCATATTAATGAAACAGGTCTTGTTTTACTTTCCAAAATCAAGGGGTTAATTTGTAAGTTTATATGCTTTTTGTTGTCAGCCCTTGGTTGAATAAGGTCACAATTTTGAGGATGTGAGCTCAAATTTTGTGTTAAACAATATGTGACTCTCTCCGCCTTCCTTTCTCTACCTACTGAACTGTCAAGATAATGAAATGACTTTATGCCTTTGCAATTGCTTTGTTTTCATTTTTAGCCGAATATGATTAATTACTGAAAATATTGATTCCAGCAGCAACTCCTTGTTCTTTTTGGTTTTCAGTAGATACCCCAAATGGTTTAAACTGGGTTGAATGACAATTTTATGTTACCAACACCGGCTAATGTCCTTTGTGTGATTACTATTTTAATCATGTGCTTGTGCCTTGTCTTTTCTATACATTATTGTCAAAGAATGGTTCGAGTTTGAAGTCCATATTGGATGTACCATATCCATACTAAAAGAGCTGTCTAATTAATATGGTTTTAATTTGTAATTTTTTTATACATGTATGTGAAAGATTCAAATTAATGGGTGCCAAATTAATAGGTGCAAATAGGGGTTTAACCATTAGGTCACTTTGGACATTTTTTATATCCCCCAAAAAATAGCAAATTATCTTTACTTTGTCCACAAAGACCCGTATTTCTTGTGCCAAACTTTGGACAACTCATGTTACAGAATAACTATGGCCTTCAAACTGGATAAAAAGTCACGGTTCAGGAGCAAGTTGCAATATTTTTGTATATTGTTGGCGTGGTGACATTCGAAACAGAAATGTCCAAGAAAGATTTCAACATTCCGGTGAAAAGATTTCAAAATACTTTAAGAATGTGTTAAAAACTGTTACAATGATGTCTATTGAATGGGTAAGGCCTCAACCGAGAAATGGTGTGCATCCATATATTCGAAGCAACTACAAATATTATCCTCATTTCAAGATAAATAATTAATTACAAGTGGAACTTGGGTTGTTACATATAATTAATGTTGGTAGGATATTTCTAATATTCTGTAATTAAAAATATTTATATTCACTATTTTGTCATAGGATTGTATTGGAGCAATTGATGGAACATAAATCAAAGCATATATATCTCCAGATAAGCAAAAGCGGTATGCGACTCAAAACATATGTAATAACCCTCACACTGATTACTGGCCAACCACTGATTACTGCTAAACTGAGACTGATTATGATAAGTAATTGAATCGACTGAAATACTGAACTGACCGATTGAATGTACTAGTTTAAATGTATTTTTTATTTGTTTGACTGTTAAATTATCTGTTCATGTTTTATACTTTAAACTGCAAATTGAAGGCCTTATCGGCGGTCCGAACCGGGAAGTTGATCAGTGTTTTATGTTAATTGAGATTTATATGATTTTATGGTGTATTTATCTGAAATGTGATTTGGTATGATTAAATTAGATTACATATTGATAAATTGTACTAATTGGCTTAATTCACCAAAATGCCACACTAGTGGCCCACTATCTATACATATTTGAGCCTTATTACATTCAAACAAAACATTTCCTCAGCCAATTTCCTTGTTATTGCCGATTAGAGAGAGAGAGTTAGGAGAAAACCTTGTGTTTTTCAAAGAATTACTTGGAATTTAGAAGGATTGAAGGAGTCTTGCATAATTGAGCTTGTACATCTTGTATTCAAGACCTAAGGTAGGACATTCAACCTTTTATTGTTGTATTCAAGTCATATGTTGCGATGGTTTATGGAAGTCTAGGGATTAAGGTCATGAATTAGCTTAATTTGGTGAGTTAAAGCTTGAATCAAGCATGCATGCTTATATCCTAACACTTTGAGGTTGGATACATGGAATTTGGTACATGCATGCTCATATTTTTGCATTGGACCATGAATTCATCTTGGTTTTGAAAGAATTGGCTCATTTAAGCATGTATTTGAAACTTGAGTTGTTTAAAATTCATGCATGTTATGTTTTACATCATGTTCATGAAATTAGGTTTGAAATTGGATTTTAATTGACTCACCTTTGGGCTTTGATTTTACAAATTAAGCTTTGAATCATGTAATATTATGAGTTTACAAATGTTTTCCAAAAAATTAGCCCAAGAGGATCGAATTTGATGCATTAAAACTAGTTTTGAGCTTGAGGTTTTTGAGCTTGAGGTTCAAATTTGGAATTTCCATATTTTTGGACCCACGCTCGAGCGAGGAACTCCACGCTCGAGCGTACACTCTATGATCATGCCATCCACTCGAGCGAGGAAAGTAACGCTCGAGCGTGAAATGCGTGTATCCAGTACTTTGCATGAGCTTACAGTCTGCTCGAGCGAGAAAAGTTCACGCCCGAGCGAGGACTTGTGTCTCACGCTCGAGCGGGGGTCGAGCGCCCGTCGAGCTTGAATTTTGAGCATCCAGCATTTTCACTGTAGCTTACAGTCCGCTCGAGCGACGGAAGTCACACTCGAGCGGAGCTCCTTTGTCTGCATGTCCGCTCGAGCGTAGAAAGCCATGCTCGAGCGAGACCCCTTGTTTTCTGAAAATTTTGTAAAGTGTTTAAAAGTGCATCTTTGCATCCTCTTTCCATCCTAGGGCATTCCAAGGGCATGTTTGAGGCATCTTAAAGAGGATATTGATGTAGAACCACACCGAGGCAAATTAGGGATTAAGTTATTATTTTCCCAACTGTGTAGCTTAGTGTGTGTTCACTCTGTAACTGTGTAGAGTTGGGCATCTGAGGACGCGTTCTAGCTTAACTGTAGCCCAGAACTTTGTGAGTAACAACTGTGTAAAGATATGTTCAAATATGAATATCTTCCGAATGGTTTAAACTGTACTGTTTCTGAATTGATACTGTTAACTGAATGAATGTATGTCCTCTATTCTATACTGTATTGTGGGCATCCATAGCAACTACTGTTACTGTTACTGCTACTGTTACAGAGATCTCTGTTAGTTCCTATCTTGGAACTTCTGTTTTACTGTTATGATGGCCATTATTGACTGCTTGGTCTTTCAAGACCTACTGTTTACTGTACTGTTCTGCTAATGGATGTACCACATATGACTGTTATGACTGATATACTGAATCAATTAACTATTTTCAATACTGAAAGGACATTCATTCTTAACCTCTTTACGCATTATGTTATTCACTGGACTTTAGCTCACCTGCTCATATATATATGTAGGTGTTTAGGCATCGGACCGCTGCTAGGGGCGTCAGGCTAAGCACCGTTTTGTCAAGCCAACCTTTGTGCCTCACCTCGAGGTTCCAGCACTGTTCAAGCCAAGGCTATGGGGGTGTTTTAGATTCCCCCTTTTTGTTTGTGTCCTGTATAGACTGAGTGAGACTTGTACTGTACTGAATGTTTCTGTATGTGTTGTAAATACTGTTCTGTTTCCGAATGTGTATATATATGAAAAGTCTTTTCGCATGCAGACTGTCACAGCTCATTAGACATTGTTTAATTACTGTCTTGGCTTCCGCCATGCCCCTATAACTCTGTAATACTGTCTTACAGTTAAGCAGGCCTTCGGTAATTACGGATTACTGGCCGGGTTACGGTGCTAAACCCATAGGGGCGGGTTTGGGTCGTAACAACATAATGGCTGCATGTGGACTTTGATATGTGTTTTACATTTTGCTTACCAAAATGGGGAAGGTAAGTGCACATGATACTCGGATCTTCTTAGATACAATTAGGAATCCTAGTTATAATTTTCCAAACCACAAGGAGGTAACTATTTTCTATTTGATTTGCTACAATAGATGCACCACACTCATATCTTCATATTCATTTTTACATTTATAATTGCTTACTTTATTTTATTAATATTTGAAATTTTAAAATAGATGAGTTTTTACTTGGTGGATGCTGGGTATCCAAACATGAAAGGATATCTTGCACCTTACAAAGGAGAGAGATACCATCTAGCTGAATTTGAACATGGTCAACCCCTCCCCCAAAAAAAATGCACAAGAAAAATTCAACCCAAGTACATTCATCACTTAGAAGTGTAATAGAAAGAACGTTTGGGGTTTGGAAAGCAAGATGGTTGATGATAAAGGATATCCCATCAAATTACAAGTGGCCGACCCAAGTCAAACTTGTTTGTGCATTAATGACAATTCATAATTTCATCCGATGAAGTGAGTTTCGCGATATGGCATTTGACTCTTATGATAGATTCACAGATTATGTGCTTAATGAGAGGAAGGATTTTCGTCTCAACAAGCATGACATAGAAATCATGTTGCAGGTGATGACAATGAGATGGAAGTGAGGAGACATAATATTTGTATGTCAATTTTGCAAACGAAATTAGAAGTTCTTTTAAATATTTTAGAAAGTTTTATTTTTATTGCCTTAATTGTAATTTATTGTATTTTTTATTGCAATGACATTTTCTTGTTTCCCTTATGAAGTCAATATTAAAAAAAAATTTAAAAAAAAAACTTGAGGTCATATAAAAATGTACCAATATAGGTACTAATTATATTAATTTCTATTAATGAAATAACTTTTTCAAAATTTCAAGTGAATAAAATGAAAATTACAATTTTTATGTTCATAAGGGCAAAAATGATAATTACACAGCAAAAAAGCTATTTCACAGCTTATTTACCAAACAGAGTATTTACTGCTTAAATCCATAATTACACAGTTGTACTAAACAAGTTACCAGCTTATGTTCACAGTTGTAAGCTATAATCTGTTAAGGTATAATCTATAGTCACTTTCCCACAGCTCTACTAAATAGGACCATAGTTTACATAATGATAATTGTTCTTAGGGTATTTTTGATTTTTTTTTTAATATATATATTATATTTTGAAATTTGTGCAAATGTTTGATGCAATGCAAAGATAAGTAAGTACAAAAAAAATAACTGATTATCAGTAAGGGGAGAGGCTTTTTAATTTTTGCTATCTAATTATTAACTTTTAACTTGATAAAAACTGTACCAAACTCACTTTCTAAACAAAATTTGTGTAAAATATATTGACATGGAATATATAATACTTCAATAATTGCACCAAACATAATTGATTACTTGTGCCTAAATTTTTTTTGACCAGAATCAACCTCATTTCATGTCTTGTACCAATAGAAGGACCAATAAAAGGTTGAGATATAATTACATGAATTTAAGGATGAGATATCATTACAACCAACACAACTGCACATCTAATCTTTTGTTTTGTGTGTGTGCGCGCGCGCGTTTTGGGGGGGTCAAGAGTCTCTCCTTGCAGTCCCATCCTTGCAGGCCTTCGGGTCTACTTTTAGGCCTAATTTTGATAATCCGAACCGTTCATATTTTATGATTTATTCAATATATCATACCTGTAAAATATCAAGTTGATCGGATATCAGAAAGCATGTGTTCGAAAAATTGAACTAAAAATTATTTTTTAAATAATTTAATAAGCAATTTTCCGAACACATGCTTTCTGATATCCGATCAACTTGATTTTTTATAGGTATGATATACTGAATAAATCATAAAATATGAACGATTCGGATTATCAAAATTGAACCTAAAAGTGGACCTGAAAGCCTACAAGGATGGGCGCAAGGACGGAGGCTGTAAGGAGAGAATCCTGATGTGTGCACGCGCGCGCGTGGGGGGGGGGGGGGTTTGTGTGGGTGCGTGCGTGTAAAAGAAACACAAAAGAAAAAAGCAAAACAAATAGAAGACTTGTCCACTCACGTGGCTTGCTTAATTTTAACTCAGTTTTGGAAGCACTGAAATACAATAAAATAAAAAAACAAGACATCTTACTTTTCCTACTTGATACACTTCTTTTAATTTTTGATTTTCTCACAAAATATATCCTTTATCTTCTTGAAGGGACATTCCTTTACTGAATAAATGAAAAAATGAACTGTACATTGGCGCAGTCGCACGCTTTAGTTGCTTTGTAGTAATAACACCAACTCTTTAAAGGTGTCAACTTCAACAAAACCTATCCCTAAACAGTACAGTAAACATTTCAAGTAAATTGCATTTCAACATACAACTAGGGGAAAAAGAAAAAGTATATCTTGATCTCTTCACTCCAATTCTGCACCTACCACCATTTTGCATTGAGAGAGACAACAAGGTAAGATTGTGCCAAGCAATATAAGCACCAAAACTTGATATTTACATCCTGGTTGGCTCAAAGTTCTACTTCATGAAGATCATCCCCAAAACTGCCACTATTCATTTGCGAGTGCCCTGAAGAAGGTTCACTAGGCATAAATGTCGATGGTGGCATACCCAAAACCTCCCCTAGAGGTCTTAGTTCAGAAGTCTTCTGTGGAGGAGTATATTCGTCGCTAAAGCTTCTGCCCCATGAAGCAGTTCGTCGTGAATGAGATGAGAGGGAACTGTTACCATTCATTGTTGTTTCCTTGTTTGACATGGTGCCCATGCTTGGAATCCTTTGCATCATGATTGATGATGGAGGTGCGGGAGATTGGAATGAGTTATTGGCAGTGGGAGTTGAGAAATTTTCAGTAATTGATGTAGTTTCTTGTGTACTATCTGTTGTTGTATCAAATGTCTGTTCACTAGAAGATACTGGTGTGGGAACGAAAAATTTTGGATTGCCACCACTAGCAGGTTTGATGGATGGAACTGAAGGTGACTGGAATAAGTTTGTTTGATTCCCAGCCCCTTTGTTGAAAGTGTCAACATACCTGTCAAAACATTGCATGCAAAAATGTCAGTAACTTTGATAATTAAAAGGAACCAAATTTTTGTTTTTAAAAAACATGCAAGGGCCACAGATTGAGAACCCTATAGAGTTGTGCAGGCCACTCTGCCATCAATCCTACCCACCCAGAATGGGAGGAAACATATCCTGGCATTTTTCTCTTCTCAACAATAACCCCTTTAAACATGATGAAAATTTCATTGGGTTCACAATTTTGCCAAACTAACATGCACAATAAGAACCTTTCTGAAACAATCTACTTCTCAACAACCAAAAAACTACACAATATACTTTGCAACAACCAAAAAACTATATAGTTGATAATTGGCCAAAGACTAAACTAACATATAAATCCTGGGCCAAGTTAAAAAAATGGCTGGCCTGATTTGAGAGTTTTGTGACAGGCCCCTAAGAATACAGTTGATAGTTGGCCAAAAAGACAATATTACCAAATCTTATTATAAATGACATAATCAAATTATCCATGCATGTCTTTGAATGGGATGTTTACCGTGTATCTTGAAGTTCTGAACATTGTAAGATAATAATAGGCACCTGGCTACCACAAAGGCCAACCACTTGTTGAAATCTATAGGCGAGAGAAATCACATGAGGGTCAACATTGATTTATAAAAGCTACTAGTTCTCCTCAACTTTGAGAGGGTTTTCAAAGCTTACAACACTAGATCACAGGTGTAGATGAGATAATAATTTAATTTTACGACCAACTAATACCACTAATTCACAACAGCGGAAGTATTTGAACTCGGGAGACTTGAACCAATGTATACAGTACAATCTCCTGCGCTCCCTACCAAACTAGCTGGTACCTAGCTCCATCCTCTCTCGGCTGCTGGTGGTGGATATGGACATCTATGCCCTTGGTAGTCCCTTTGCAGTCTACCCAATGAATATCTTTTGCAGAGAACTATACTAGCATGTAATTTGAATGCCAAATCGACATAAATAGAAAGAGAATGTTTTCAGAGTTACCTTGATCGGACACCGGTACGTCCACGAGCTGAAAATTGGTTTGAGGCGGGAGGAATAGGAGGAATTCCTGAACTATGATCCGAAGGATTAGGGCTTTTAAAATCTGGGCTTCCATTACTGGAAGACACTTCACTTTTTAATGCACTTTTCAAGTCGTAATTTGACATTCCATTTTGGAATGGCGCAGCAGTTGGTGGAGGTGGCAGTGCAGCTTCTTCAGCAGGGGGGTCAGACCCTTCCTCTACCCATCTCTTGAGCTTTTCATCATAGTAAAATTTATTCTCTTCACCCAACTTTGCCTTCAGTAGCAATGCAATGAAAAGAAAGAGTGAATAGGGAAACAACTAGAAAAAATATTTAATAATATTCAAATACAAAAGTTCATGAAGGGAATGTACAGAAGTAACTCAAAAACTACCTGCTTGTCCTGACGGGGCTTTAAGACTAACCCCACAGTCTTTTGTAAGATCTGTGAACCAAAACTGAAACGCCCAAAGCGGGATGCCCCGACTGATGTTTTGCCTAGTGAGCTTGAAGAGGTAGCTTCCTTCGATAAATCTACCTGATCCTACATCAAGTTGGGAAGAACTCACATATTTGTCACCAAGCTCGTGAGAACGGTCAAACACATCAAGTAAATTGTAATGAAGATGGAGTTCTCATATGGTCAGAGATTCACCAACCTGTCTCGGAGTTCTGCCAAAATCTGGCTCTGAAACACTTCTGTTATGCATTGTCATTCTATTTTCATTTATGCGCTCCATTGATGCTGAAGGCATCAGTGATGACATTGCCATGGTTGATTGACTAGTTGATACTCTAGGCCCCATGTTTTGGTAATAATGTTCATTATTAGCCAGTGCACCACTGTGTGATGCTGATGGTACTGGTGGAGGCAAGCCCCCAACAACACGATGAGCAGTACTATCGAAAAGATTGAGCAATTTACCCACTAATTTTGCTGGATCCAAGTTTGTGGCGTATCCACCCTGCATTATAATGTCCATATCAGCAGAGGTGCCTACATCAATAAGATACAAAATCAAAGGATAGAGAGATACCTGTTGGTGAGTTTTTATCCTTTCTTCAAGTGAAGATATTAGTTGTTTCCATGTGTCCACTTCAGGTGCTCGACCAGTTTTTAGACATTTTAATACCGCTTGACAGTACCTGAATTAAATTTGTGATAATAAGAGACCAAAAGCCAAAGACAACGAATCACTGGAAATAGTAAGGTTTTGTATACATACTTCATTGATTCTGTTACTTTTCCCACTTCAGCCAGCATGTGTGCATATATAACCTTATATGGTTGAAATGGTAGAAGAATAAACTGAGGGTTCCCAAGCACCTTAGAATACTCGTATAACTCTGTCCTCTGTCCATACATCCAATAGGCCATATTCAGTGAAAATTCTTCAAATACACCATAAACTCTTGTTTTGAGAGAGAGAGAGAGAGAGAGAGAGAGAGAGAAGCCAAGCAAGAATCAGCCCAGCTAGGGTTCAAGATCTAAATTTAGTCAACTCAGACTCAGATTCCTGACAAACTAGCTATTATGGGCTGAAGATGAGAAAGATTCAGATACTTAAAGAAAATACCCAAAAAAAAAAAAAAAACCCCAAGATGGAAAGTGGTTAGGTCTCTAAATTCTATTCCGTTAAGCAGCAACTCAATGAAGTTAGATATGCAGAATCATATAATTTATAGATACTTTAACAATGAGGGCTGGCCAAACAACCAGAAATCTAGAAGACTACATCTACTTGGCAAATGGGAAGTGAGAAACATGCATGAAAGGAGATTTCTTCATTTTTATTTATTTTTTTTGAAAAATGATAAACACCTAAGGAGACAACCGTTGTTGAGTGGCACCTGAATAGCATGTGGACTAGCATATGTTCGAGGTAATTTCCAGTGATCTGCTCCAATAAGACACAATCTAGCAGTGTCTGAATATGGCTCAAAGTTTGCTTCCGCAACTAAGTAGCAAATATGTGCTCCAATAATCTGAATCATAAAATTCATGTATGAATAAAACCACATAACTTGATTAAAAAAACACACACAAAGAATGAGAAGAAGTCAATTTTTAAAGAGATGTGATATGGCCGTACTTCACTTCTATCTTTCCACATGCAATCTCCAAGATGAATGAGCACGAGTTCATCACCTTTTGTTCTATTAGCAGTAATCACTGCCAGATTCTCTTCCCAATCATCTAGCATACCATTAGCGCCATACTGAAGTTAACAATAAAAAACCAAAAATAGGTTTGAGCTTCTGAGCCAAGTATATTCACAGAAGATAATAATAAATCAAAACATACAACAAGGACAGATGCTAATGCGATCAGGACCATGGACAAGATTCTTTTTAAAGCTTATTTGATCTTTTCCCAGCTCAAAACTGTCGAACACTGTCGATGAGGGCCATGGTATAGCAAATTGTATAAGTTTTTGATTATCCAAAGCACAAAATCTGATTTCCATTATGAAGAAATTCAAGAATTTCAATATGTATTACCTGTGCAGGCTGCAGAGACATATTTACTGAAGCACCAGGAATGCTGCTATCAGATGTGGTGCCAGTAGAAAACACATCTGCTGGTTGACCAGCAATTAGCAGGCACAATGTCCGCAGAGGTGTGCCAGCTACTAGCTGGCGAAGTGCCATTTGCTTCACAGTATCAACATAAAACTGCATTCAAACAACCCCCACAGAGAGAGAGAGAGAGAGATGCTTCAAAGATCTGACAATCTTCACTATTTAACCATTGACAAATCTGCTGGGCAAGCATGAAAAAGGGCATAGAAACAACGAACAAACCTGATCACCCAGTTGAGCAGCAAGAATTAGTGCAGGCCCCCATAACTGACCCTCACATGCATAGTGTAAAGCCTCTTTCTTTCTACCAGAAACCAGATGACTTTGTACCTCAGCAGCAGTTGCCTAAAATATATGCCAATAACCATTACTAGCGAAGGTTATAGAGTAAATATGTGTGCAGATTGAGTCAAGGAGTACCTGCAACTGTTCTTCAGATGGCAATTTCTGTATGCAGTGGGCAATAGGACCATAGTCACTGAATTGTGCACCATTCCTCTTGGCAGATGCAAAAAGTCTAGCAACTGCTGATTCTGGAACATCACTTTCCTAGTAAAAATACCATAGCCAAAAGAAGATTAAGTAACATATTAGTTAAATCAGTAGACAGCTGATGATGAATACAGTTGCTACAAGAAAGTAAGAAACCAAAGATACCATAAAAATTCAGGTTGACATTAACTATTAGACAAGTTAATTTAAAATTTAGAACTCCACATAAACAATTGGGTGGGATATATATATTTCCTTTTTCTTTCCTAGGTAATCAAGAGGTGTAGCTATCGGCCTTCCATTCTTGCCGTTGGATCAAATCAAATAATAATACTACAGTAGTAATAAGATACGCAACTCTGAAAAGATTGACACCAAAAAAACTAAGGATATGAGTTGGCTAAAGGGTTGTAATGAAGCACCATATAACAAGCGAAATATCATATGCCTTCTGCTAGAAATAAGTTAGGACCTCAGTCAGTTCAAGAGGAACTTGGTCATATAAAAATCATCTGGACAAAAAATTAGCATTAACAACACAACGACAGATTGTAACGAAATAAAACAAAAGTACGTCAAGGATACAAAGAAGTAATTTACCCTTAATGCAGTGTCAGAACCAAAAGGAGACCGGAGTTTTCCATAATGCTGACATGCTATCTTAAGCAATGAGAGAAGCAACCTCAAAACATTGCCTTTTCTGTAATCCATGTCAGGCAACTCACAAGTTGCAATCCTTTCATCAATCCACTTGTTCAACTCTTTACTACCAACATTCCCTCCAACCAATGGGCCAGGAAAGGACTGTTTGCACAGCGCATTGAAATAATCAAAAGTGCCCATTCCTATGTTTGACGCATCAATTTCCTCAGTGACAACTTCCATCAAGTTAAGAACGGAGATTGAGCCTCCTGGAGGACCCTTCACATTACTCAAACATAACAATTTTAGATTTCTTCATCAAAGTTATGACATATTATAAAACTTTACAATATAAATTAAGGAAGAAAAGTTCATGAGCTAACCTGACTCGCATATGATGAGGTACTGAGAGAACTACTATCTTTCATCACAATGAGTTTTCCACCAAACCCAAAAGTAACCAAAGCATGCGGTGGACGGCCTGCGGAGGACCTTCCTGCACTAGGAGCATAAGAAAATTGATGGCCACTCTGAAACTGTTGTGGTGAAAAATTTACTGAATTCTGATTTCCATAGTAATCGTTTGAAACATGCATTTGCTCGTTCTTCTGAATGCTTTGGTGATTAACCTGCTGGCCGAAATTCCCACTAGGAACAAAACCTTGTGAACTAGTTGGCGTAAAGTTGTTATGACCCAGAGTTGCTTTCTCAAAAAATGGAACTGTTCCCCTGGAATCATAAGACTTTTGTTGCTCAACGTGATTGCTCATGGAAAAATTTGAACCATAATTATTCTCCAATTGCTGGTTTCCACTAAAATCCATTGGAGCCTCACTCTTTGTAACAGTCTCAGGTTGCCACATATTCGAACCTTGCTGATTGTAATTACTCAAAGACCCAGTCCAATTGTAATCTTGGCTTTGGGCATCAAAGCCTTGAGGCTTGTAATTCTCCGATTGCCCATAGTCACCGTAAGTGTTTTTATCATTATCATGGGAAAATGTAGCAGTTGATCCAAACCCATTTTGAATTGGCTGATCATGAGCGTGAACTGTTGAATGAACAGATGAGGTGTAGGTCTCCAACAACCGCCATTCTTGGGCAATCGTATCATAATACCAACCGGGGTATTGAGGGTCAAAAACCATATGTGCTGGATACTCACCATTCCCTTGTGAAACCTGATTCCAATTAGAGACACCTTCAACACTACCACTATCTCGTGACACCTGATTCCAATTAGTGACACTCTCAGTTGTACCACTCTCGTGTGACAACTGATTCCAGTTAGTGGCACTCTCTGTGGTGCCACTCTCAGGTACAGTACCCACAAAGGACTGAGCAGTTTTCTGTAAGTAAGAAACCTGTGAATTCCCCTCAGAAACAGTCCAATCACTGGCGGAATTGGAGTCAAAGCTTCCTTGTACATTTCCTGTGGCATCATAACCATCCACTTGGTACCATTGCTCAGTAATCGGGTCATACTTCCACCCCGGGTAAAGATTCTCCCAGTATTGACCACCATTTAGATCCTGCACATCTGCATTTTGTCCCACAGCTGCACCGTGAGCTTGACTCTCTTGGTATTGCCCATAATTGTAGTTGTTATCATCATAACTAGTTTTAAGTTCTTCAATACCAGATCCAATCTTTGATTCGGTACTAAAATCACCCTCCACCTTGCCAGTTGGATCAACCACACCATCTCCCAATTCACTGAAAAAATCCATGTACGATCCAAACCCATTACTACCATTCTGCCTCGAATCAGTGTTAAATGCATTCCATTGCACCTCCTTAACACCCGAACTTGCAGATCCATTAACCTTGCTAATTGTTGAATCCAAAGTCTTCTCTGTCCCTATAACAGCACCATTGGATTCAATCTTGCTAATTGTTGAATCCAGAGTCTCCTCTGTCCCTAAAACCACGCCATTGGATTCAATCACGCTATCAAACTCAAATGAATTAGATGACACTAGTGAGCTCTCTTCAACATGCTTATCCACCAACACGGCATTAGCATATCCACGAATTGCTTCCCCCTTAGCTTCAGTCCCACCTTCACCACCCAAATCTTCAGCAATACTCAAATTTGCAAATGCTTTTGCCTCATCGGAATCATTCCCGTCTACAAAACTATGCGACACCGATGAAGTGACCTTGTACTCATCATCATCATCAACTAATTTATCAAAGAAATCCTCATCTGTCTGATCCTCCACCTGAAATGGAGGATTGGAAGCCATCGACAGAACCCTAACCCTATCCGATCCAACTCAATTCACCTCAAACCCACCAAAATTCCTCGAAACCCTACCCTCCTCAGACCCAAAACCTCGAATTTCGAGCTCGTAGCGTAACAAAAAACCCGAGATCGAAACAAGAAGTCCCAACAAAACCACTAAATCCAACTTACCCGAATCAAATCGAGAAAAAAACGAAGCATACAACAATCAAGATCTGGGATTTCACCAATCCCCAATTACAAAACTATAAATTTACACAAAACAACCTAAAATCTGCAAATTTAAGCTACAAATTCAATACATCAAATACAAAAAATAAAATTAAACGAATAACTTACAGATCGAGACAAACAATTTGCGAATCGAATCTAAGAGAGAGAAAGTGTGTGTTCTCTGTGTGAGAGAGAGAGAGAAGACAAGCCCTCGATTTCGCACCAGAGAGAGGTTTCCAAGTCCAAAACACTCGACAACCCACCAAGTGTGTTGTTTGTGTTTTTAATTTATTTTTATTATTATTATTATTATTATTATTATTTTTTAAATTTTGCTATTTACTATGTTTCGGTTTTTTTTAATTTTACGCTTTTGGTAATAAATTTGTTTTTACATTGTTAATAAGCATCTTCTTTTTCTCTTTTTTTTGATTGTGAGAACAAGAGCTTGTTTGGCGATTGATTTTTTAACGTGGGAAGAGTTTGATAGTAAAAGGATGATTTTAATGTGGCAAGAGTGAGCGAGTAAAAAGAGATGGAATTGTCTTGCAACAAACAAAGAGCATGTTAGCTTATTTAATTAGGGGGTTACATATATATTAAATGTGGGATGCGTAGATTGTATACGTTTCATGTACATACTTGGATTGCATGTATCTTCTTTGCTTAAATTAAATGCAATTTCTTTTTCATTACTTCATTTTTCCTTATGGTACCACCACGCTTCGTACGTAACTCTGATGAATGTGCTATAGTGCTAAGGGCATATGCTGTGGGTGTATGTACAGTTCGCTTGAAGAAACTAATGTTGTGTTGGCTGATAAACATGCCGCCCTGTAAACTAAGTATGAAGTTAATTCTTAAGATGAAATGATGATTTTGTCGAGTATTTCCAATTCAAACTTGAGGTAAAGGGAACCATTCTATATGTTGATTGTGAGAACCTAGATGATGAAAACTAATCTGTGCGCCATTAATGCAATGTGTGTATGTCTGTTTAGTGTCATCGGCTATACTGACTAAAGCTGGGGTTGTTAAAGCTGTGCTCCATCCTGGTGGAACTATGTGTTGTTCGATTATGATTTACTAGCTCCTGTATCTATTATGGCATCTATACTATGGTTTTTTCTACAAATTTAATTACACAAGAAATCTCAACTAAATTTGATTTGGGTATAACAGGATAATTGAATGGCAAATAAGTATTATCTGACTTTGTTTGAGAGTATTGACTAAAGGGTTGAGAATCAACTAGGTTGATTAATTCTAAAGAATTCATATGTTCTTTAATCAGTTTATCTTTTAAAGGATATTTATTGTGAAATTGTTCTAGCTGCTGTTTAAGCTGTCTATTTTCTAGTGCTAAACATTCTATATCAAAACAAGTCTTAGTTTTTATCTTTCGTATTTGAAGTTTAAGTTCTCTTACTTGTACCTCTAATTCCCTAATTGTTAAATGCAACTCTCTGCTTTCTATACTATGATCTTCTAGTATTTCGTTATTATTTCCTAATGTTATCTTATGGGTCATGTTTAATTTTTCTAGACAGACTACACAATAGGTTATACTACATAATAAACACTCAGCTCTCTTATCCTTGGCTGGAAACCAATTACAATAGCTGCATTTAGTGGTATCAAATCCTAATCCTATTTGAAAATTATGCTGACATTCAGTATCTGTACTACATTCCATCATAAAGAAAGTATCATGAGAAGGAGTTGTTCCTATTTCTTGGTTGAGTTGTCCTAAAAGATTATCTACATCTGTATCACTTTCTGAATCACTATCTGAACTTATGGCTTCTATTTGATATTCATAATCGCTAACTATACTATACACTTCTGAATTATCACTGTTTATGCTAACTATATCTTCTTCTAAGTCTTCTATAATATGTAATCTTTCTATGTGTTTATTAGTGTTAGGCCTTTGTCTTTTTGGGCAGTTTTTTACAAAATGATTGGGTTCTCCACATATAAAACAATTGCATTTTTTACTATTGGGTTTTCTAACATATCTTTGTTTTCTTTTATCTCTTTCTTCTTTGGGTAGTTACTTATAATTTATTCTATTAAAAGTTCTACTCTTCCTAATGAATTTCTGTTTTTTCTATGATTTTCTATATTTTTTCTTCAAATATTTTTCTTTTCTATATTTTCCATATTTTTTGTATTTTTTCCTATTATATTTATCTTCATATTGCTGAGGAGTATATATTATATTGCTACAAAAACCATAATTTTATTTTTTCAAATCTTTCTGTATTTTAACTTCTATACATTTTTCTCTGAGCTTAAAAAACGTATAAACTATTCTAGGTCCTATTCCTAAAGTTCCTCTTATTTTTACTTCTCCTGAGGCTATTTTAGCTGGTAAACTTGCATAATAAACTGACCATTTATTTTCTATTTCTCTTCCTAATTCTCCAGGTAATTTTCTAAAATATTTATTTTCTATTTCTTCATCAAAACTTTTTCCAGTTCTAGCTGCTATGGCTAAGTATTCTTTACTAAAAGGTACAATATATTTCCAACTTCCTAACGTTATCTGATCTAACTCAGTTAATGCTATACTTTGAGCGGAATCATTTCTTCTAGAAGGGTCATATCCTATAAGTATTTCTTTTATAAAACTAGTAAAATTTCATGGCTTATCTCCCAGTTCTTTAAGCTGTTTAATTGTTTCTTCATACTTTTCTTTAAAAATTAAATAAATATTATAAGCTGAATCTCCTACAAGTGTCTCCATATATTCCCACATATCAGTTGAATCATAGGGATTACTCATCCATGCTTTTACCGCATCTTTTTCCCATCTTTCTATCACTTCCTGCCATATCTGAGGGTTGAATCTGGTTAAATCTAAAAGGGTTCCTTGATTATTGACTGGCTGTAATTGTATACTCATATCTGGTTGTCTGCGCTTTCCATGAAATCTATAACTTTTATTTGGATCTGCTTTACTGCGTCCTGAACTAGCTAATGGTCTTCTTCCTCCTACTGCATAATGCATTGGTTCTACGGGATCTTCTACAGTTGGTTGTGGGTTACTAGTTCCTGTGCTTTCTGTGTTCATGTAAAAAGTATCTTCTAAATTAGATTGTTTTGGTATTTTAAATATTTTGCTAGGATGTATTTTATCTTCTATGATGTCATCTACATATTCTGTATGAAATTCTTGATCTAAAAATGACACTGCTTCATCATGGGTATCTCCTCTAGCTAAGTATTCATAATATCTAGTATCTAATATTTTATTCATGTCTTCTAAAGTGAATTTCTCAAATCTATCTCATCAATATTATATATTTTATTTTGTGATATTGTTTTTTCTTCTATCATTACATAAAGCTAATTTATTTCACTACGATTATCTTGATTTTCTTCCCTATCTACACTACTAAATTCATCATCTTCAGATTTTTCTGGTGCTACATAAGTATATTGGGTGAATCTTACTGCATAATTTCCATCTGCTGTCTGATATATTAAATTATCTTGAGGGGCTAACCTTTTTTATCCTAGAAAGTCTCATAATTTCCAATCTAGTGCTGCATTATCTTCCAAACTAAATTTTTTAGTTGGTAGTGCCTTTATTCCTTTTGCGCCTAATAACTTAATTATCTGATCATTTGTTAGTCTATAGTGAGTATTGCTTTTTGAAACTGCTAAGCCTAAAAATCCTGTGCAAACTAATAGATTCTTTTCTCCCTTTTTCATTTTGTATCCTCTACTTTTTATTCCTATTTTTATCTTTTTATGAAAGGTTGAGGTTGGTAGTAAGAAATCTGGTGTAAAATAAACTATTCATCTTTTTGAATTCATATCTAATTCATAGCTGCCTAAAATACTTTGTCCTACATCATTAAACCTATTATCATAAAGACATACAAAAACTTGAGTTCCTAAATTCTCTCTGGTTAAAGCTTTAATTTCTACCACAACTAATCCTAAATAGATCATTTTAAGGTGTTCATTTACTGCATATTTATAGCTTTCTCTGTCTATTAAATTTAGCTCTATTTTTTCATCTTCATGGGTTACACTAATAATTTGTTCACCATAGTATTTAAATAGATATTGTTTTTTATGGACCTTACCTAGCTTATATACATATTTAGTTGGAATTAATTCTAGTTTTTCCTTCTTAAATTTTTCTATCTGTTATTCTACATCTATAAATTCTTCCATTTTAACATCTTCATCCTCATTACGCTTTTTACTACTACTTCTTTTTATTAGCTGCTTAAACATTTTTATTTTCTGTAAGTTCTACAAACGGGTTTCCTTGGTAATTTGAGCTTTTCAAAATATCTAGCTATATCTTCCTCGTTTACCTGAGATTGAGGTTTGTTTGTTTGTCCTTCTAATCCTTTTTCTTTTTGAAGTATTATTCTTTCTAAAGAAGTTAAACGATTTTATAAACTGTGTAGCTGTTCTAATATTTCTTCAAATTTTTCACACAATCTGATTAGAAATAAAATCTCTATATTATTTTGTCTTACTGATATTTTATTTGACTGATTTGTTCCTTGATAGGTACTGATTCCTTCTGGGTTATTATGAAAATCTTCTGCTTATTTTAAAATAGTCTGATAATTTCTATTAGCCTTTTTATCACTACTTATAAACTAAAATCTTATTAGCTGTTCTAAAATTTCTAATTTATTTTTTAAATTATCCTGAATTTGGTTAATTTGTTCTATTTGTTTGGCCATTTGATTTATCTGGCTATGAGTTTGTTCAATTAGTTGCTTAAATTCTAACTCTATTTGTTTTGAGCTGCTAGTATTCATGGCTGAAATTAAAGTTTCTATTTCTAGCTTTGTGGGAAATTTTTCTAAATTTAAATCTGTTCGTTTTTGTAAAATTGAACTACATTGGTCTTGAATATAGTCTAATTTTTTATCTTGATCTTTAATTATACTACGATTATTATGGAGATGATCTATAGATGAAATAAAAAGATTACTAATTTTATCTATGTCCTTTTTAATATTTTCTGCAAAATTAATGTGATAATCTATGATACTATTTAGCTGAGGATTATGTTCACTATGAAGCTGGTGTGTAAAAGTTCCTTCAAAATTACAACGAAATTTATTTTTATCTATGTTAAGGCGATGATTATAATTGCTGAGTTCTAAATCTAAATATTCTACTCTTTTTATACACAAAATTAACTCCTACTTTAAAATTATTACAAGCTACTATAATATGAAATTTATAACTAAAATGTCCAAAAATAAAAACTACTCTATTTCCATAAGCAAAATGCATAAACTAACTTAAATTGTCCTAAAACCGAACACTGCTCTGATACCAATTTTTTTGGGGGGTGATGAGTTAGTGGTCTACCACTATTTTGAAATCGGGCTAAGAATTATCTAACTAATTCTACAGTTATGCTAATAGATCTTCAAGCTGTTGTATGGCTAGCTTTAGGGCTTCTTATCTTACAGTTATCTATCTATTTATTTGAGAAACTTTTAAACTGTAATTTTCTAGGGATCTGCCAGAGGCTATTGATAAGAGAAACCGATATCTTAATTTGTGATCTTCTAATTCTTGTATAAGTTCAGTACTAATTTTGATTTTAATCCTAAGTTTTTCATCTAAAGGCATACAATTTTGATTTTTTAAATTCTTTTATGAACAATATTTCCTTAATATTTCTACTCGGGTTGCTCTTCTTGTATTCTAAAATTCTTTTCTATGGCAAAACTACTTTTAGGCAATGTTTGTTTTCATTACATGTACTCCCACCTTGAAGTTAAGCCTCGTTCAACATAGTATATTTTTATTTTCTAATTTTTACCTTTCCCTTTCTGCCTACAATTTGCCCTCCAACGCCTAACCACGGCTCACACGGGCTCTTCAGCTAAGGTCACTCAGTAACAAAATAGAAAATAACAGATACTATGAAGGTGCAAAGCATGTAATATTAATGAGCAAACAAGCATTCCATAAACTTAGTTTTTCCAAAAAGAAAATAAATTTTTAGAATAGAAGAATTACCCTTTTGAAATATTTAAGGAAAAAGAGAAACTACTCACACTTCATATTAATAAGAAATATACTTACAAAGATTATATTACAGACTCTGAAATTCTGAAAGACTGAGTACACTTAGAGGTCTTTGAGAGGGGTTGGAAATTTTTACAAAGCAGAGTGAAGGGGGATTTTTCATTCTACCTCTTTCGTTGGCAAGCATGCCAATTTATACAACACTAAAAGAAGAAAAAACAAAACTCAAAAGGTTATGCCCAACATTTCACGTCTGAACCTATGCTAGCCTAGACTTAGGGTTTTTTGAAAATTAAGTAAAGACAAGGCTATATATGTATACAATTATACGCCTCTTTTGACGATATTTCTACATATAAAAACAAATAGAGGGTTTGGATAATGATGCCGGGTACTGCTTTGGGCCCCATCGCACATCATTCAATCCTCCCTTTTTGACAAAATTCTGATACTATAATTTATTATAAGACACGTGTAAAGATTTTTACAGTTTTTCTTTAATGGAGCAAGGTGAGGGTCATCTGCTCTATTAAAATAGTGAGTGAAGGAAAATCTTTATTACTGACAGACTCAAATAATTACAGACAAATATTTACAAAATCTTTTGTCTTTTCTTGGCGTGTATTTTCCTGATAATTGAAGAGAAGCCTTATCTTCTACGGGTTTTGTCTTCTTCTACTGGAGTACCAATTATTGATGTTGATCTGTGGAGTGATTCTTCAAGGCTGGTTCCTCGTGGAAAATTTAGAAAATCTGAAGAGTAAAAAATCTACTACAATGTTTTCAAAATATTATATGAGTTATAATTTTGAAGTGCCACATTTTTTTTTTTTTTTTTTTCACTTCACCCATACATTCTATCTGAGAGATCGTCCAGGTCTGCTGCTGAGAGTTGGTCGTAAAAGTCATCCCCATCTCCCATGGGTGGTTCATCATGCCATTCTGGGTCATTTTCTCCTATTACTGGAGACTCATGAGAGACGCTATGCTGATAATTGGGATACTGGCTTTCATCGACAAATGTCTCTTTGCTGAAGGGATATCTTGGGATAGCTAAATTACAAAATATCTTCTGATTTCTATCTTCACAGACTAGTCTTCCATAATTTCCATTATATGCTAATAGAGGATTATTGCCAAATTTCCTCCATTTATTGAGCTGTTCTCTGAGTGGAAATCTTCTGCATGGCCAGGGTCTTCGATTGAGAAGTCCAGGGAATCATGGGAAAGTTGTGGTTCCTCTGAGGTATGTTTTATGTTTAGCTGGATTGCACCATATTTCTTTCCACTCTGGTAGTCTGCTATCTATTAATGCTTCTACGTACGGATGATGCTTCTCCATTACGCAAAGTACTGCATGAGCAAGTTTATTTCCGAAGCTATCTGTTTGATCTGGATCTGAAAAAATTATTCTGGAGACAAAGCCGTAATCTAACAATTGTGAGGCTGTTAGATAACACGTTTTGTCCCTGATCTTTATCTCCAATGGCTCGAATGTTGCTAGATTTATCTGGCAAAGGCAGACGCTAAAATCTAAATTACACTGGCATTGACCAAAATGTTCTGACCTCTTATTGCATTTTTCTTCTTCTAAGCAGGGCTGCTCTTCATCTTTGTAGAGATAGGTCCATTGATAGGCTAAGCCAGGGCATTCAACTCCTGCTATGGAGAGGTCCTGAAGAAACTGCTGTATGGTGACTAACTCACTATTTCTGCTATCTTCGGCTAAGGTGTATATATGGGGTTTGAGGTCTTCTATCACTTGGCTTTTCTCACAAAAAGATCGAATGATAGAATGTCTGAAGAAATACATTCTAGCACTCAATTGGTCAAATTCTTCACAGGTGAGTTGTCTGATTTCTGGGTTAGGAAAGTGGGTAGTTGTTTTTCCTGGAGCTAATTTTTTAAGTTAGTTGGTTAGGGTTCGAATGGTTGCTCTCAATTGTTTTTCTTCGTCTCGGAGCTGGTCTAGCTCTTCATTGACCTTTTTGCCTTTATCCATAATTTTCTTGAAATTTCTGGTAAGGCCTTCACAATGTCTGCACATCTGGAGAGGATTTTGTGAATCTATCTAAGGGTTAGAACTACTGCTTCCAGAACTATTGCTTCCAATTATCTGGCTAACTGGAACTCCACTAGTAGCAAGAATGGTTGATCTCATCTTGCTCAATGTGTCCAGGTAATCTTTAGCTATCCGACTGATAAAGTAACTGGTTCCTATTTGTCTTCGGGCATAGGTACTGGCTGACTCAAAATCATAAAATCCTTTATACTGAGGTATGGGAAAATTTTTAACTAAGGGTTCTACTTCTATCCAGTCATGGTAAATACCAGGCTTGGTTCCTTTAGCTACTACATAGAAAGAAAAACTTTTAGACAAAGGTTTATTTTGAATTTTTGAAAAATATATACTAAGAGAGTTTAAGGCTGAAAGACGTTTAGCTGGGTAGCTATGACTGTTCCAAAGGTTATCTAAAAGACACTGTTGAACTGTGTCTAGCTCAATTCCTGTTAATGGTCTGAACTTATTTTTGCCTTCATGAATGGGAAGAGCAAATCCCCCAAAGTTCATGGTTTTGCTGTTCTCCATTGTCTGCACAAAAATTAAACTGGTTATTTTCTTTTTCTAAATAAATTTTCCTACTTAACCAATTTGTTAACCTATTATCACTCCCTTTAATATGTTCAAATTTTACTTTATATCCTTACCCTATTATACAGTCTAAAAATTTTGCCCATCTTCTGGTACTTAATTTGCGCTCATTAAGTTTATTATGAAATCTAACTATAGCTTCACAATCTGTCCTAATTGTAAAAGGTTTGTGCAAAAATAATCTAAATTTATTTATTGTATATACTATTCCTAATATTTCAAAATCTAGGCTGGTCATGGTCGTGTCTTTTTCTTTAAATTTTCCAGAACTATATCTACAAATGCGTTCTTTATTTTTACTATCATACTTAGTAGGTTTAGCTAATAATATTGTTCCCCATCCTAATTGACTGGCGTCTGTTTCTACGACTATATATTCTGATTCTAGGGGAAGTTGTAGGTCTGGTAAATTTTTACAAATGTCTTTAATTTTTCTAACTAGAGCTATATCTTGTTGATTGAAATATTTTTGTCCTGTGGGTGTGATTTTACTATATAGGGGTCCCATTATCTTACTAAAGTTGGGAATGTACATTCGTGCATAATTTAAAATTCCTAAAAATGATTGAAGTTGTTTTGTATCTTCTAATTTATCTGGATAATCTAAAATTTTCTTAACTATGTGAGGTTGTAGCCTAATTTTTCCATATCCTAATTCCATTCCTAAAAATTCTATGTGAGGCTTATTTAATTCCCTTTTTTTGCTTGCTAATTATTATTCTATTATTTATGAATTCTTCTAATGCTATATATAAATGATCTATGTGACTATTTTTATCTGGACTGAATACTAATATGTCATCTATGTATACCAGTATAAAACTATATTTATTAAATATACTATCCATTTTACGCTGAAATATGGAAGGTGCATTTTTTAGTCCAAAAGGCATAACTAACCATTCGTAATGTCCTTGTGGGCAACAAAAGGCTGTCCAAGGTATGCTTTCCTTCTTCATTTTTATCTGCCAAAATCCTGACTTGCAATCAAATTTGCTAAATATTTTTGCTGTCTGTATTCTGTTTATGAGCTGATCTTTATCTGGTATATTATATTTATCGTCTTCTGTATTATCATTTAATCTTTTATAATTTATAACCATTCTAGCTTTTCCTCTCTTTATCTCTGCATGATTTCTAACCATAAATGCAGCGCTCCTATACGGACTATTACTAGGTCTAATTACTTCTAAATCTAGTAACTCCTTAATCTGTGTTCTAAATTATTCTATATCTGCTGGCATATGATCTATTTGTGCTGAGGTAATCCTATAATCTTTATTTTTTATATCTAAGCTGGCTAAAACTTTATTTCTTTCCAAATATTTCATGGGCTGTTCTCCTAAAATTTCTGTTATTTCAGCTAATCTTATTATTTCATCTAAATCACTTTCTGTTCTTTTGTATACTGGTTTTTTCTTTAATTTTCTTATTTTTGCAAAAACTAATTCTAGGTTAACTGTTTGTTGAACATCTTCTAGGTTCCAATTTTCTCTAAAATCAAATTCTTCTAAATCTTCTAATTCATAATTTTCTATGTCTAAATTTTCTAAAGAAGTATTTGCTATTTCATCAAGTATATATTTTTGGGCTAGCTCGGGAAAAATATTTCTACTAGTGTAGACGTCCCCGAACGCATCCCGGGGAGGGTGCGACCCCCCCCCGGTTTTGGTTCGATATTGGGTCTACTACAGTTCGAAGGACTCAAATGTCACGGTTCTTAATCTTGAACCAAAGAGTCCAAATCCGGCAAATCGTTTTGAAAATAGATTTTTTGAAAGAAGTGCCAAACATGGACTGCTTTGCCAGATACAGAGTCGCCACCTAAATATTTTTTTATGGGGAAATTTAGGAAACCCTGACTCAGTGCCAAAGGCCACGTGTCCGTCATCACCAAAGTTGCCTCGGCTCGGAACTTGGGTACGATTGGGGAAGGTCACTTCGTGAGCACCCCCGCTCGCCCGGTCAAAGACCGGCCTCTACTAATCATGATATCTTATTTTGAAAACCTTGTGTGTTCTTATTCCGGTTATTAGCCTAGGTTACTATGTGATGCGCACAGCATACAAGTATAGACTGAGTCGCCTGAAGTGGAACAAAACATTTCATGTTTGTTTGTTTGAAAATGGTTTGATGGTGCTACCCGCAGGTAGGCTAAGACGTGGATTTGCCACCCTCGGGTGGGCTTAGAAAACATGATTTTGCCACTATCTAGTGGGCTTAAAACAAACAGTCGATGAATTGTTTCAATTCAAGTAACACAACCTCCACCTACAGGCATTCAAGGCAGTTATATCACATAAGCACATAGCCTCATGGTAAGCATGCTATTCATGGCAGTCACTCACACGCATGCAAGGATGCTAAAGCATAAAAACTCACCGAGTACTCCAAGCCAAAACAGAAGCTCATTAGAAATCATGCATGATCCTAAATATGCTGAAATGCCTAATGCAACACATGCAAAAATGCAAACTATAGCAGGCTCGGCTATTCTAAACATGGCACATGGAATGCTACAACTAACACGTATTCAATTTAGAATTGAAATACAAATGCAGTTTGTATGATGCGCCGAGCTCGGTGCATGCAAAACAGATGAATGAATGCAAACATGCTGTCATACTGTATGCTAATTGAAATATGCCCTAATCTAACCATCATAAGCGGGTAAATAAAAGGGAAGAAAGACGTGGGGTTGGAAGACATACATCACACTCACGCACACTTATTACAATTATGCCCTCGCGCAGAGGGTCCGAAAGAATATACAGTCCCAAATGAAAGAATAATACAGTCTGAATAATACAGTCCGCATAATATACAAATCCCTAATTAATTAACAAATTAACTAAGAAAACTGTAAACTGGCATGCAAGCCAGGGACTGCCTTGATTCTGATGAACGACGTATGTTTGGGGTGCCTTGCGCGGAAATCCACTGGGATGCCCCAATTAGCCTCTGTTTACACATTTTCTTGAAATGCGTGCCAGGTCCCGAGAATTTGTTGATTCTTGATTTTGCTGCAACAAAGAGCAGGAAAGGGGCATAGCAATGTATTTCACAAATATATGCATGCCTCGATCCTCGTGCCACCAATCACGCATATCGATGCATGATGGCCGAGGAGTCGAATTGCACAACTCAATATAGGATGAATGCATATGAATGGTACAATAAAACCTAACTCCATCATAGATAATCCGGAGTGTCGGTGACTTGGGAATTGAGACACGTTTCGTCACTCGGAGTACGGAACGTACCTCGTTTCCCGTGCCCGGGCTAACTCCTATCCCGAACAGGATGCAATATGCATGATATGCATGAAATGCAACTAATATACGATCCTAACATACACAATGTCATGGAATGGCATACACACTGCACGAGGTAATACACAACTGGGCATACACAATGCTATGGATGAAATGGCATACGCAATGCAATAATGGGCTTACACCGACATGAGAGAGCCTCAGCCACACTCACATAAGAGGCCATCAGATAAAAACAAGATACCTGTAGACACCCCATTTTTGACCGTCCATAAGACTTGGACGCGACTGATGGTTTACATGGTAGAGAAAGTTGTGCAGGGGGAAAAGTGCAATTTCTTCGGCAAAGAGAGAGAGTCAAATCCCAACTTCATACCCCTGTTTTGGACCAAAACAATCTTGATCAAAAGATTTTTAGACCTTAAAACCCTCTCTTTCAAAACGTTTTTGAAATAAAGTTCCTACGATGTTCCGACGTTCGCATTTTGTTAAATGTTGCGTTTTTCGGTAAACCGAACGAGGACAAAGTGGAAATGAATGAAGGAGAGATGAAATCTTTGAAAAATCTTTGAAAACACCTTAATTAGGGGTTTGGAGTTGAAGAAAAGAGGAGAAGAGGGAAGAAATCCAGTTGGGGGTAAAACGGGCATGAACCGTTAAGAGAGAGTCGAGCAGCCCTCGCCGAATCGGGCCTATTCATTCAAATACTTGGAATCAAGCTATGAGGCCACCACCGTTGGAAAGCTTACTCCCGGGGCTTCATTTTTCACTCAAGAATCTCCTAAATTCAATTCCGGACGGAGGAGATATGGTTGATTGAAGTAAGGCATCACTCCGGTTGGACCGAAATCTGCGCGGCTTCACGGAAACTGGCATAACTTTTTCCACATGAGGAATTTTGATGCAAGGTTTGCGCCATTGGAAAGATAACTTCCGGGGCTTCAATTTGGACACTTGAATGGCCATTTGGACTTCCCTAGCACCCACCGGCCAGCTTTCTTCCCGACAGCCCATTTTTTGTCCTGAAAAGTAGCTGGCCGGCCAGAAAACCTAGCTGGCCGGCCACCCTTTTTGTAAAATGACCTTTTTGCCCCTTTTAAGCTGGCCGGCCATTTTCCTCTCCCTCAGTGTATTCCAGCTGTGCCAGCTGGTTGCCAATTGGACAATCCTCCATACACGTGTATGGAGGATTAGAGAGGTGCATTAGATATTTTTCATGCCTCTCCTCTATAAAGGAGAGGCTTGGCTTCTTGGCTCAAGGTTGGACAATTGTTAGACATATTTGAGAAAGAGATACACCTTCCACCTCCCATTTCTCTCCATTTCCAAGACCCAAAGTCATTTTTCTTCAAGTTTGGTGCCATTTCTTCATCATCATCAAGCATCCCCATCACCACTCCATTTCCAGCAGCAAGGAGAGGTTCTCAGAGGCTTAGAAGCAACATTCCTCAAGCCAAGAGGTAGAAAAGAAAGGGTCTACAAGGGTAAGTCTCAATCTCCCTCTTTTGTAGCATTTTCTTGCTTCATTTCTTAAGCCTATTCGCTCACTGTTTTAGGCTCTGACCCTAACTGAAAGGGTCACTCTTTTGAGCTTATATTCATGTTTGTTTAAGGGCTCAACCTTGTTTGAGCCTTCCATTTTGTACTTGCTTCAATATCATCTTATATGCCATAATCTTGCATGAAATTTCTAGCCTATGAGTGATCTTTTTTCGAGCATAATGTAAACTATGAGTGGGCCTATTTTGAGCCCCTCTTCAACATTGAAGAAGGGCTCAACCCTGTTTGGCCTCTCTATCATGCACTTGCTTCATAATCTCTCACATTTACCGTAAATTTGCATGATTTGTTTGGCCTACATGTGATCTGTTTTGGAGCATGTCATGAACTGTGAGTAGGCTTATTTTGGGTCCCTCTACAACATTGTAGAAGGGATCAACTTTTTTGGGGGTCTCCATGTTATACTTGTCATTATACCCCTCTTTAACCCCCATTTTTGCATGCTTTGTTAAGCCTATCTAGATTCTGTTTTCGGCCATCATCAGGTCTGGAAAGAGTCATATTTTGATCTTTTTGACATATTTCATGAAGGGTATTTGCTGGTTTGATGAATGTTTGGGGTACCTCATGTTATAGCCTATAGTATCCTAGTTCTTGCATGGCATTCTTAGCATGTTTTCATACTGATTTGGGGGATGTCATCTACTGTAAATGTTCATATTTTTAGGCCCTCTTCAGTGTTTTAGAAGGATATTTTCTTGTTTGAGCTTTGCATTTATTACTTACTTCAATACCCCTCTTGGGGAGCCATTTTTGCATTCTTGCTTAATCCTATGCGTGCTTGCTGTTTAGCCCTTTTTATGACTGAAAAATGCTTGTCTTGGGGCTGCCTTGCTACTGTATTTTCATTCCATGTCTATATTGTGCATGTTTGGTATAGCTATAGGCCATTTCGGGTGCCTAAATTCATGTTTCGGGGCCATTTCATGCATTGGGTGTACTTTCGCCTCATTTCGGGGCTGTTTTCCCCCACATTTCAGTGCCAAAATTCATTTGCATGTGTTGCATATCATTTCCATGCCATTTCATGCCTTAGGGCCATCGCCTCGGTTTGCGCGCCTGTGTGCACGCATTTCGAGGCACTTTATTTTCATCCATTGGCCTCCCGTGTGAGTGTGGCTGAGGCTCTCTCATATTGGTGTAAGCCCATATTGCATCGCGTATCTCATTTTAGTCATGTTGCATTCCGTATGCCATTTCCTCGGTTTGCGTGCCCGTGGGCATGCATTTCGAGACATCTCATTTTAGTCTCATTGTATATCATATTTCAGGCCATTTCATGCCTTTATGTCATTGCCTCGGTTTGCGTGCCCGTGTGCACGCATTTCAAGGCACTTCTTTTTTATCCGACGGCCTCTTATGTGAGTGCGGCTGAGGCTCTCTCATGTTAGTATAAGCCCATGTTGCATTGTATTTGTCATTTTAGTCTCATTGCATTCCGTATGCCATTGCCTCGGTTTGCGTGCCCGTGTGCACGCATTTCGAGGCACTTCATTTTCATCCATCGGCCTCTTATGTGAGTGTGGCTGAGGTCCACTCGTGTTAGTGTAAGTCCAATTTGCATTGCGTATGCCATTTCATGCCTTAGGATCATTGCCTCGGTTTGCGTGCCCGCGTCCACGCATTTCGAGGCATCTCATTTTCATAGCATTGTGCATACTAGGTCATATGTTAGCTGCATTTCATGCATATCATGCATATTGCATCGTGTTCGGGATAGGAGTTAGCCCGGGCACGGGAAACGAGGTACGTTCCGTACTCCGAGTGACGGAACGGATCTCAATTCCCAAGTCACCGACACTCCGGATTATCCATGATGGAGTTAGGTTTTGTTGTAGCATTCACATGCATTCATCCTATATTGAGTTGTGCAATTCGGCTCCTCGGCCATCATGCATCGATATGCGTGATTGGTGGCACGAGGATCGAGGCATGCATATATTTGTGAAATACATTGCTATACCCTTTTCTTGCTCTCTGTTGTAGCAAAATGAAGAATCAACAACTTTTCGGAGTCTGGCACGCATTTCGAGAAACATTGCAAACAGAGGCTAATTGGGGCATCCCAATGGATTTCCGCGAGAAGGCAGCCCAACATGCATCATTTCATCATCCGGAGCAGAGTCAAGGCAGCCCCCTGGCTTGCATGCCAGTTTACAGTTTTTCTTAGTTAATCTGTTAATTAATTAGGAATTTGTATATTATTCGGACTGTATTATTCGGACTGTAATATTCTTTTATTCGGACTGTATATTTATTCGGACCCTCTGCGCGAGGGCATAACTGTAATAAGTGTGGGTGTGTGTGATGTATGTCTTCCAACCCCACGTCTTTCTTCCCTTTTATTTACCCGCTTATGATGGTTAGATAGAGGGCATATTTCAATTAGCATACAGTATGACAGCATGTTTGCAGCATTCATCTGTTTTGCACGCATCAGGGCTCGGCGCATCATACTAACTGCATTTGTATTTCAATTCCAAATTGAATACGTGTTAGTTGTAGCATCATCATATGCCATGTTTAGGATAGCCGAGCCTACTATAGTTTGCATTTTTGCATGTGTTGCATTAGGCATTTCTGTATACTTAGGATCATGCATGATTTCTAATGTAGTTTCTGTTTTGGCTTGGAGTACTCGGTAAGTTTTATGCTTTAGCATCCTTGCATGCATGTGAGTGTTGCCATGAATAACATGCTTACCATGAGGCTAATTGCTTATGTGATATAACTGCCTGAATGCCTGTGGGTGAAGGTTGTGTTATTTGAATTGGGACAATGCATTGAATGTTTGTTTTAAGCCTACTAGATAGTGGCAACACCATGTTTTTCTAAGCCCACCTGAGGTGGCAAAATCTGCATCTTAAGCCTACCTGCGGGTAGCAAACCATCTTTCAAAAACAAACATAAAATGTTTTGTTTCAATTCAGACGACTCAGTCTATACTTGTATGCTGTGCGCATCACATAGTAACCTAGGCTAATAACCGGAATAAGAACATACAATGTTTTCAAAATAAGATATCATGGTTAGTAGAGGCCGGTCTTTGATCGGGCGAGCGGGGGTGCTCACGAAGTGACCTTCCCCAATCGTACCCAAGTTCCCGAGCCGAGGCAACTTTGGTGATGACGGACACGTGGTCTTTGGCACCGAGTCAGGGTTTCCTAAATTTCCCAAAAATAAAATATTTAGGTGGCGACTCTGTATCTGGCAAAGCAGTCCATGTTTGGCACTTCTTTCAAAAAATCTGTTTTCAAAACGATTTGCCGGATTTGGACTCTTTGGTTCAAGATTAAGAACCGT
This sequence comes from Camellia granthamiana, assembly GCA_036172215.1. Lineage (NCBI taxonomy): Eukaryota > Viridiplantae > Streptophyta > Magnoliopsida > Ericales > Theaceae > Camellia > Camellia granthamiana. The sequence continues at coordinate 46,247,644 of CM069916.1, read as the reverse complement.
GACATTTGAGTCCTTGAACTGTAGCAGACCCAATATCGAACCAGAACGGGGGGGACTCGCACTCCTCTCCCCGGGATGCGTTCGGGGACGTCTATAATACCTCGAAATGCGTGCACGCGTGCACGCAAACCGAGAACGGACCCTCAGGCACCGAAATGCCACTCTAATGAGACATGGCAAAGACATGGTATATGGCATGCAAACATGCAAAAATCAGTGGCAAAATGAGGGGCAAAACAGCCTCGAAACCCGGCGAAATGAAACCCGGTGCAAGGAATCTCTCCCGAAATGCAAAACTAGGCATCCAAAATGACTTGTGGCTATACAATACATGCATAATTTGAACATGACATGAAAATGCAGAAGCAAGGAAGCTCCAAAACTCACATTTTTTCTGTTCAAATCAAGGCAAAACAGCAATCACAAGTAGGGCAAAAATGGCATACAAAAATGGCTCCGCAAGGGAAGCAATGAAGCAAGTGATATATGAAAAGCCCAAATGGCAAAAGACCCTTCTACAACACTGAAGAGGGCCTAAAAACATGCTGTTTTTCAGTAGGTGACAACCCCTAAAACAATATACAAACATGCTAAAAATGCCATGCAAGAAGTAGGCCAACAAGAGGCTATAACATGAAGTATACAAAGAATTCACCAAACAGCCAAAGACCCTTAATAAAATATTCCAAGAAGGTCAAAATATGGCCACTTTTGGTTCTGATCATGGCCTAAAAACAGAAGCAAAATAGGCTAACAAAGCATGCAAAAATAGGGACCCAAAAGAGGTTCAATGGCAAGTCATGCATGGAGGTTCCAAACAAGGTTGAGCCCTTCTACAATGTTGTAGAGGGGCTCAAAATAAGCCTACTCACAGTTTACATCATGCTCAAAAACAGATTACACATATGCTAAAAATACCATGCAAAATAATGTCATACAAGAGGGTATTGAAGCAAGTACCAAATGGGGGGCTCAAACAGGGTTGAGCCCTTAAACAAACATGAAGAATGGCTCAAAAAAATGACCCTTTCAGTTAGGGTCAGAGCCCAAAACAGTAAGCAAATAGGCTAGAAAGATGTGGCCAAAATGAGCTAAAAAAAGGGGAAAATGGACTTACCCTTGAAGCCCACTTCTTTGCTACCTCTTGGACCAAGGAATGTTGCTTCTAAGCCTCTGAAAAACCCCTCCTTGCTGCTGGAATGGAGTAGTGATAGTGGTGCTTGGTGGTAGTGAAGAAGTGGAGTTGGAACTTGAGAAAATGAGAGAGATAGAGAGGGATGTGTGTCTCTATGCTTGAGAGCAATTTTTCCACCTTTGAGGGAGAGCTAGAGCTGCTGTATGTATGCAAGAATGGTGGGGCAATGGAGGGAAAAATGTGTAGGAAAAAGGGATTAATTTCCCCCTCTCTACAAAAGTCCCCCGAAATCAGATATTTTGGGGGAAAAAGCTATACAGCTGTAAAGCACACATCCCAAGGAACATGGTCGGCCGCCTATTTTTGTTGCAGGTGGCCGGCCGGCCACCCCCTATGGCCGGCCGGCCAAGGGTCAAAAGGCTCAAGAAGATTTTCTGGCCGGCCACCAGAGAAAGGTGTCCTCCCAGGTCTCCTCATCACAACCCTGTGGTTCAAAATTGGCAACTCTAAAACAGGAGAGAGAATAGGCCACTTTTAGGAGGGGTTCAAAAGGTTCAACAACAATTACTGGCCGGCCATAGACTTTTAGGGTCCTCCCATGTGTGTACAACACAAGTATGTGGTTTGGGGTTGAAGAAAATGGCCCTAGGGTGGTCAACATTGGCTCGGAAGTGGGAAAAACGGGCGTCGGAGGGCGCCGGAGGAATATAACTGGTTGCTGAGATAATTGCTGGCCTCCCACTCTTCAGTGACCTTCCTGGTGATAAAACAGAGGTACCTGCCAAAAATGAACGAAAACCGATGCAAAACGAATGCTCGGGGGCCAAAACACGCAGTTCGGGGTCCCGAAAATAGGCCGTTAAGCACCGAAAGTGGCATTCGACCACGAAGTGGGTCTCTCAGGCCCCAGTGTCCCTCGAAAGGGAGTAAATGAGATGCATGCCAAAAACCGGAGTAGTCGGAGATGGTTAGGCGGTCCCGAACCGAGGCACACGGCCTGACGGCTCCGAAAACCGGGAACCGGGCTCCGAAATGGGCAAAATGGCCTACGGCCACGAAATGTAGCCCACGGCCACTGAGAGATGGTCTACGGGACCTCTCCCTCCCCTCAGGAAAAGAAACAGAGAAAACCGAGTCTGGTTCGCAAACCGAGGCAAAGTACAAAAGAGGGTTCGGAAGTCCGGAGGCAGGGCTTACGGCCGCGACTCTAAGACTTCTGAACGAGCATAATATGCAACATCACCGAGTGCTCAACCGGTGACGTCTGAGTCTTAAGGTCGGTCAAAAGTGGGGTGTCTACAGTTGCCCCTCTTTGACAGAACTCGGAAGTTGCAAGTGACGGGAGTGAATGTCAAAGCCCAGAGACGACCCATTTTTGACAAGGCCGAAGACTTAGACAATCATACAAGATGAACAGAGATATGCCCGCAGGCGTGCCCGCAGGCAAAGGGCAAAATGCAAAGCGATATGCACAGAGCCAGATGATCATGCAAATACAGCAAGCTGTAATGAAGCAAGAATTCGCAAATAGATGCAACAGTTTTAAGCAAGAATGCAAAGCAACAACTACATTTCATGTAGTTAGGAATGCGGAGAATTATTCAATTCTCGTCGCGTCTCACACGGAGAAGATACGATACCTGTGCGATTCGTCTGGTCGCACCAGCCTTAAATGAACCGTACATACAATATCGTGCCTGCAAAAGAGAGAAATTGAACAAGCATAATATGCTAACAACATATATTCAATGTGATTCTGAAAGTTTGACACACGCAGTGTCGGCGAGTGAATGCATCGCAATGCGAGAAGGAAAACGTGCGTGGCGACGCATGCTCAAGCACAGAGGTACGATAATATCAAGAAATGTGCATAACAATGCAAGTATGCTCGCGAGAATGCAAGTTATGTACATGAGAATGCAAAACGAGCATAAATCAGGGTGGCACGTTTGTTACGAAACAACGAGCAAGGAAACGCGCGTTTTGATGAAGGCGACTCGATCGCAGCCTCTGGTTCACTTCCCGGAGAGGTTACAACATGTTCAAAAAGGATACACTCTGATTTTGATGAGTAATGATGAGACACTTGTCAGAAATTGTAGCTGAAGTTCCGGCGAGCAATTTCGCGCCAGAAAGTGCACTTTTCTTAACTTTTTCAGGTCCGGGAACTCCGATCTTCCTCAAAATTTGCAGAGAGCTAGGTGAGCATGTGGGGGACATGGCCGGCCAGCTGGTTGCCCAAGGGGAGGCCACCGGCCAGTTTCCAAAAAAGCAAATGGCCGGCCAGCTAGAAAAGGTGGCCGGCCGCCACCTGCCCAAAACAAGGGGCAGTTTGGTCTTTTTCGCCTCATTTTCTTTATATTCTCTCATCCATTCACTTCGAGCTCACACCCACAGCTGCGAAAACTTCTCCTCTTGCCTCCCAAACCATTTTCTCCTTCAGATCTGCACTTTATACGCGCTTTTCAGCCTCCCACGCAAGTTGTTTTCGCAAAAACATTCGATTTTAAGCACTTTGGACCGATTAAATTTTGATTTCGGGGCTTCTTTTCTCATTTTCACCACTTGAGGTAAGTTTGTCTCAATATTTGGAAGATTTTCTCGGGAGTTGACTTTTGTTGACTTTTTCCAATTTCCCGAGAGTTGATTTTTGTTGACTTTTTCCAATTTTGGCTCATTTTGCTCATTTTTTGCTCCTTTTGCAGATTTTTCGAAATGACGGGTAATTTCCCTCATGGTGGAGGTCCTCCAGGTGCCGGGGATGATTTTGATGCCATGACGCTACCCCCGAGGGTCCGACCTTTTATTCCCGAGAGATACGTCCCGTCGGTGCAACGTTCTTCCGCGGGCCATTTTTCGTCATTACACTGACTTCAATGATCGGGCACCCGGAGATCCACTTCTGCGAGAGCCAGAGCATCACCTCTCTTACGAGGCACGAGAGGTATTTTACGTCATTTTCTGTATTTTTCGTGCATTTCATACCTTTGCCATGCTTGAGCACACAGTTTAGCTTATGACATAGTGTTTTGCTTGCATTCTGAACATGTAGCTTAAACACCTGAACTTCTGAACACTCGGCTCATTGATTGATTGTGAACACACGGTACACACTAGTTAAGAATTGAACACAGGACTCAAACACTGATTTGTCGAACACACAGCCCGAATTTGAAGGTGAACACACGGCACATACTGACTAAGAGTAGAACACACAGTCCCAAACTCTGATTTTCTGAACACACAGTTCAAGTTGATGGTGAACACACAGCCCACATTGATTGAGAGTAGAACATGCAGCCTAGACTCTGATTTCCTGAACACACAGTCCAAGTTGATGGTGAACACACAGCCCACACTGACCGAGAGTAGAACAACGCAGTCCCAAAACTCTGATTTTCTGAACACACAGTCCAAATTGAAGGTGAACACGCAGCACACACTTGACTAAGAGTAGAACACGCAGTCCCAAACTCTGATTTTCTGAACACGCAGTCCAAATTGAAGGTGAACACGCAGCACACACTGATTTAGAGTAGAACACGCAGCCCTAACTCAAATTTTCTGAACACGCAGCCAAATTGAAGGTGAACACGTAGCACACACTGATTGAGAGTAGAACACACAGCCAAACTCTGATTTCTGAACACACAGTCCAAATTGAAGGTGAACACGCAGCACACACTGATTTAGAGTAGAACACGCAGCCCTAACTCTGATTTTCTGAACACGCAGCCCAAATTGATGGTGAACACACAGCCCACACTGATTGAGATTTGAACACGCAGCCCAAAACACTGATTTTCTGAACACACAGTCCAAGTTGATGGTGAACACACAGCCCACATTGATTGAGAGTAGAACACGCAGCCCAAATTGAAGGTGAACACGCAGCACACACTGATTTAGAGTAGAACACGCAGCCCTAACTCTGATTTTCTGAACACACAGTCCAAATTGAAGGTGAACACGCAGCACACACTGATTTAGAGTAGAACACGCAGCCCTAACTCTGATTTTCTGAACACACAGTCCAAATTGAAGGTGAACACGCAGCACACACTGACTAAGAGTAGAACACGCAGTCCCAAACTCTGATTTTCTGAACACGCAGCCCAAATTGAAGGTGAACATGCAGCACACACTGATTTAGAGTAGAACACGCAGCCCTAACTCAAATTTTCTGAACACGCAGCCCAAATTGAAGGTGACACACGCAGCACACACTGATTGAGAGTAGAACACACAGCCCAAACTCTGATTTTCTGAACACACAATCCAAATTGAAGGTGAACACGCAACACACACTGATTTAGAGTAGAACACGCAGCCCTAACTCTGATTTTCTGAACACGCAGCCCAAATTGATGGTGAACACGCAGCCCACACTGATTGAGATTTGAACACGCAGCCCAAAACACTGATTTTCTGAACACACAGTCCATTTACTTGCGTTTGCACACGGCTCATTCATTTCATTTGCACACAGCTTGTTCATTTGATTTGCACACGGCTTGTTCGTTTCATTCTGACACATGCATTCATTCTAAATGCAGGTTGGCTCTCGTACTGTGCGAGGATATGGCTCCACTGCTGCGAGAGAGTGGTACACTGAGCTTCCGGAGGCTGTCCGGGATTTAGTCGATTTAGCAGGGTTCGGGGCCTTCTGCGTAGGGTTATCACATTGTCCTGCCAGTAGGACACTGTTAGCCGCTTTGGTGGAGAGATGGTGGGACACCACCAATTCCTTCCATTTCTCCGCCACCGGGGATTTGACCATGACCCCGTTGGATTTTGCTGTATTGACCGGCCTGGATATAGGAGGCTGGCCTATTCCTTACGACGAGGATATGGGCGAGTGGGAGGCCGCTTGGTTACATCTATTGGGGGCCCGCCCACCTGTGGACAGAGCTTCTGGGAGAGTCCGATACACCTGGTTCTCTTCCCGTTTTCGGAGGCCGGAGATGGAGCCCGGGACTCCTGAGGAGGCTGAGCAGTATGCCCGTGGTTTCCTTATGTTCCTCTTCGGGACGACTCTGTTTGCCGATAGAGGGAACACGGTCGGGTTGTATCTACTGAGCGCTCTGGTGGACCTGTCACAGGTCGGTCGGTACGACTGGGGTGGCGCCGGCCTGGCTACTCTCTACTGCTACATGAGCGCTACCTCCCGCGGGCAGGGAGACTTACTCGGCGGTTATTGGAGAGCCTGGGAGGTACTTTCTGTCCTCTTGATTTACATTTCTGCTCCTCATTACTTGTTCATTGCACACACGGCGCACTTTACATCCTGTATTTTGCACTCAGCATTTTGTATTCACATTCTGCACTGTTTTCCACAGTTATGGGTCTACGTATATTTTCCGACGTTAGCCCCAGAGATGGAGGTAGCAGGGCCCCTCATGACCCCGTATTCATTGGTATTCGAGGGCCAGCACCGGCCGAGACCTCGAGAGACTCTCTTCTACCTGCGACAGTATTTTGACATTGTGCGGACGACAGAGGTATTTCAGAACTCTCGGTTCCTTTCCGTTTTCATCTTTGATCTGCCTTGTATATCCCCGATTTCTGATTGGTTTATGCGCTGGTTATCCGCAGATTACGTGGCAGCCCTGGGCGATCTTGGGTGATGGTCTCCGATTTCAGTATGCTGGAGGATCGGGCACTTCCCAGTACAGGATCCTGCTTGAAGGACCGGTTGGTAGAGCATGGTTCCTGGGGGAACGCTTTCTGCGTCAGGTATGGGGGTACACTTCTCAGGACCCTCCCGCAGCACCTCCAGCCAGTATGCGGACTGCTGATAGGCTCTCTACCCAGGATGTTGTCAGTGCTATGCTAGGCACTGATGCTTTGCTACATCTTACGGAGGGGGACTACGCCACTTATCGCCATATATATCTGATGCCTTCCTTGACGGGAGTGCGCGCTCCATCACTGAGGCCCACTGGTGTGCCATCTTCGAGTCAGGCTTGTGCTACAGATATCCCCTCCTCCAGCAGGGCTGGTATGTCCAGAGGTGGGCGCGGATTCATTCCTCCGATCCCTCCGACTCTTCATCACCCTGGGTGGCCAGACATGCCGACCGAGTTGACGAGTTGGCGATCTGGGACTCCTTACCAGGTCTCGCTGGAGCCTCCTCTTCCTGACCATAGATATGTCAGAGACCCTGATTCACCACCGGTATGTTTTATAGCTTTGATTTATCAGTCGGATATTTGGACATCCATTCCTTTACTGATGGTTTTGCATTTGTATCTGTAGCCTCCAGTTGAGTACATGGATGAGATGCTTGGGATGCTGGCCACATTCGAGGGCATGATCCTGCGGAGGGAGGCATAGCTGGCTATTATGGGTGTACAGGTACTGTTCATCTTTCCTGCATTTATCATATTTCTGATGACACGCTGGTTTTGAATATTCTACTGCATTGATAGGCTGTTTGTGTAGAGCACATCTGACACACACCCCACTCTCATACTGTACTTGCATCTGATTTTCATATTTGAACTGATGTATTGAACTCTTCACTTTCAGATGCCTCCTGTATATGCTCCGCCGCAGGCCGGGCCACCCAGGCCTTCTCAGAGAGGTCGATCGTCTGGATCTTTTCGAGGTGCTGGGCCATCTGGGCCCTCCCGAGGAGCTGGGCCATCTAGGCCTTTTCAGGGAGCTGGGCCATCTAGGCCCTTTCGAGGAGCGGGGTCGTCTCGCAGACGTAGGGCACATGTTGTGGAGGCGGAGCCCGATGAGGATGATGAGGAGGAGGAGGCCACAGACCGTCAGTCGGAGACATCCGCTGAGGAGGGGAATTCTGGTCTTGGTTCCGAGAGTGGAGGCGAGGCTGAGGGGGATCCTGAGGATGACAGCTCCGACCCGGATGGTGATGGCGGTGCAGAGGTTATCCCGCAGAAGAGGATGAGGAGGGCCCCTTATTCCCGCTCCCGAGGGCATTGATGCTGTTTCCTGCTTTATTTTACTTTTTGCTAGTAGTTTGTAGCACTTTGCATTTTATCAGGTAGTTTTATTTTCTGTAAAAATTGTACCTTTATTGTAAAACATGACGGAATGAAACAGCTTTGGAAAAAGTGTTGGTATTTGAAATTCTTAGCATTGCATCGCATCATTTTGCACAAAAATGGAATTGAATGGAAATGTGCCTTGTGTATTTACCGGGTCAGGTAATGAACCGACGCAATAAACTAAAACAAATTGACTCACTAAGAAATAACAGAATCTCAGCAAGTTTACAACTCGATAAGCAAAGTACAACAATGCTAATGACTCGATAAACAAGACTTAACAAAATTGCGCAAACAAAGAGTAACGATTCAAAACACAAAATGCGACAGCTCGGCAAAACTTCAACTCAATAAACAAAACGACAACTCGATAAGCAAAATACAACACAGCGTACTTCGGACGATCTAGGTGCTGGGACGCATCCGAAACTGAGAAAAATGAAGGCTTCCAACATTCCCGATGCGTGAAAGTGCCTCAAACTTCCTTCCGGAGGGCAAAACAAGACCAATGAGCATGGCCGGCCATATTTTGCTTTTTGGAGATTGAAAGGTGGTCGGCCGGCCATTTTTTTGAGTCAAAGGTGGCTGGCCTGCTAGAATAGGTGGCCGGCCGGCCACCTTTCCCTACAGCCCACAGAATTCTGACACTTGTCCTCCTTCGAATAGTGTTTCGCCTCCTATAAAAGCTCCAACTTTGGAACTCATTCATTTCATCACTACTTTGCACAAAAATGGAGGCATTTCTCGTAGAAAATCTCACATCTTGGATCTCTTCTTTAGATGGCTCGGAAAAGTTGAACTTCCGGGGTTTCGGCTTGAATGCACTATTCACGCTGGGCCAGACTCCACTGCACCTTCCTTTCCTCCATGCGGCGGCGAGATTTTGGAACCCGGTGACGCACGTCTTCAGCTTCGGAGGGCAAGAGGTATGTCCCACTTTTGAAGATTTTCAAGTCTTGATGGAGTCTGAACGCTCAGAAGAGATCTTGCCTCAGTCTCGTTTTGGCCACGCTCAAGCTTTAGGGCGGATGTGCGGTCTCAACGCGCATGATGCTCGATCCCTGATTTGTAACGGGATGTTGGATATCCCGAGCCTGATTTACCGATTCTCCGATGCCGGTGACCGTGGTGACCATTATCGGCAAGGTTTCCGACAACATGCCCTCTGCTTGTGCATGCTATCTCATTTTCTGTTTGTCTCGGGCTCCGGGGGAGCTAACATCCGTTTGATTGAAGTCGCTCAAGGCTTGAGAGAAGGGAAGAGCTGTACCGCCATGACATTGGCTGAAACACTGCTGGGTTTGGATGCCTTCTACCGCCAGGAGACAACCAGGTTTGCGGGGAGTCCACTACTGCTGCAGGTAATGTTTCCCACCCAAGCTCACATATGTATTTACTCACATCGCTCGGCCCTCAGGCTCGGTTTTTCTCACAAAACCCTCATCTTACTTTTCTCTCATCGCACATCTCTCTATTCTTTATTCTCTCATTTTTCATCCCTCCCCAGATATGGTTGATGGATAAATTGCAAGTTGTAGACTCTTGCCCTGCTTACTCAGCCCGCGGCTACTTCTTTCGACAACGCCTGGTCGACGCCCTCGATGAGGGATGGTGGTTGGAATGGATGTGCAATTTGTCAGCTGAACGCATTGCTTGGCGCTGTCCTTGGCTTAACCTTCCGGCGATGAGCTATAGCATGTTCCAGGATACTGGGATCCGGTTGATTGGCCTGACCCATTGCGTATTCTATTTCCCATTTCGCATTCTGCGCCAGTTCGGCCATGATCAGACTTGCCCTCCGGAGGGGATAGAGTATCCGGTTGCCTTCCCGGTCCGAGGTGCACACCTTGCCTGACATACTACGGCTTGGAGGACTAGAGGGCTCCTGCCCCCCGCCCCTATTTTCAGTTTCACTTTGTCTGATGAGTGCTGGGATTGGCTCAATAAGAAGGCACAGATTGGGCCTAGGTCGGCATCAGAGGCTCCGACTAGCTTTGGGAGGGGGCGCAGGGACACCTGACTTGACTATGCCCCAGATTTGTTGCTTTATTAGTACTTTCAAGTTTTCTTTATGAGTGTAATAAAAAAGCAACTTCAATTGTATGCAAGAGCAAGAGAACTCTGTTTTGAAATCAATGAAATTGAAAGTTGTGGTACTGAAAATTTTCCGCCTTGGTCCAAAAATGGTCTTAGTTGTAAAAAGATTAATTTGAACAAAGTCAACTTTTATTAAAACCTTTCAAAACTATTTTCGATATGGATCAGAACTGGACACGCCTGAGATCTGTCACTGAGATGCACAACCCCGGATCCTAGCAACTGGAAAGTTGCCCCTAGTCTGAATGGTACCACAGCACCTCCTGGCAACGGAAAGTTGCCCCTAGTCTGAATAGCACTGCACCGGAGATTACGATGAATGCTGATGGACAAGGATAACTGAGATGATCAAATGGACAAAGTTGATCGGGGAAAAGATTATGGCTGAACTTCAGGATGAAGCTGCCTATGTATCCCAAAGATGGGAATCAAGCCTTACGTAGTTCAGGCTTAGGTTCGCTCGGGTATTTTCACTCTCCTTTTGCGCTCTAACTTTTGCCAAGGCCGCCCTTTGCGGGTTTTCAACCTTGCGAGCTCAGTTTTTATATTTTCGAATTTTTTGTGCTCTGAGTTTTGCCTAGGTCGCCCTTTCGGGTTTTCGGCCTAGCGAGCCTCTCAAGGATAGTATTTCTTCAACTTGTCCATGTTGATCGGTTGTGAAAACTCTAAGCCATCCAGATCCATCAGAACCACAGCCCCACCTGACCAGATAGACTTAATGATGTAGGGACCAGTCCAATTAGGTCTGAACTTGCCCCTAGGGTCATGGATGGGAGCTCGGTTGTCCTTGAGTACCAAATCTCCTTCCTTCAAATTCCTGGACTTAACCTTCTTGTTAAAAGCCCGGGCGATTCTACGTTGATAGCCTTGAATGTGGTACAGTGCTTTCAGTCTTCTCTCATCAAAGAGCATGAGTTCCTCAAATCTGCTCTGTTGCCAATCTGCCTCGGCTATTTGACACTCGGCCAATACTCGCAATGATGGAACTTCAGTCTCAATAGGTAGAATGGCCTCCATCCCATAGACCAATGAGTACGGAGTCGCCCCAGTAGAAGTTCTGATTGAAGTCCGGTAGCCCCACAGAGCAAACGGCAGCTTATCTGGCCAGTCCCGGTAGGTTTCCACCATCTTCTGCAATATGCGCTTGATATTTTTGTTGGCGGCCTCAACCGCTCCATTGGTTTGCGGCCGGTATGTAGATGACTTATGAAAAGCCACGTTGTATTTTTCCAACAAGTCTATCACTTCCTTCTTGAAGTGGGAACCGTTATCTGAAATTATCTCATTTGGGACCCCGTAACGACAGATGATGTTGTTTCAGATAAACTTTGCAACATGCGAAGCCTTCAACACCGCGTAAGATTGGGCCTCAACCCACTTTGTAAAATAATCTATCGCAACCAGGATGAACTCATGCCCATTCGACCCTTTTGGCGTAACGGCCCCAATTACATCAATTCCCCAGACTGAAAATGGCCATGGTGAAGTCATATTGTACAACTTTGTCGGTGGGATGTTCATGCGATTTGCATGAATTTGACATTTGTGGCATCGTCGAACGAAACTGATACAATCCTCCTCCATGGTGGACCAGTAATAACCCTGTCTGAGGATCTTCCGTGCCAACATTACCCCATTCATATGTGCTCCACATTCTCCTCCATGGATGGTTTCCATTAGGCGCTTCGACTCTTCGGCATCAACACACAGTTTATGCATTCCCAGATGACCTCTTCTGTACAGCTTACCTCCACAGATGATGAACTGAACGGCCATTCTCCTGATTGCCCTTTTGTCTTTGGCATTTACCCCTGGCGGGTATGCTTTTTTCTCCAAGAAATTCCAAATGTCGTAATACCAGGGGTGTTCGTCCTGAACTTCATCTATAGCAGCGATCGACTCATAGGCTGGTGCAAACTTCTGGTCAATGACGACTAGATGCATCCGGACTCCACACGGGATGTCTATCATGGAAGATAGAGTTGCTAAAGAATCTGCGAATCTGTTGTTCTCTCTTAGTAGATGGGTAAAACTTAACTTCTCAAACCGAGGAATCAGCAAATCCAGGGTCTGGTGATGCATCATCATCTTTTCCTCTTTCACTTTCCAGTCCCCTTTAGCTTGAGACACAACAAGGTTCGAATCCCCAATGACATCCAGCCGTCTTGCCCCTAGTTCCAGGGCTGCTTCTAGGCCAGCAATGCATGCCTCATATTCTGCTTCATTGTTCGAGACTTTGAATCGGAGTTTGAAGGCTAGAGGGATACGGGAATTATCGGGTGCTATCAGCAACACTCCTATCCCATACCCATGTTGATTTGACACTCCGTCAAAGTACATCGTCCAAGCTTCGTCATCGATATGCAAAATGGCTTCATCTGGGAACAAGTATTCAACTGCTTCATCCCCCTCAACCGGATGGTCGGCAAGGAACTCTGCTACTGCTCTTCCTTTGACTGACTTGCGTGTGACATACTTCAAATCAAATTCGGAGAGCAACAGCAACCAACGAGCTAGCCTACCCGTAAGTGCTGGTTTCTCGAAAAGATATTTGATGGGATCGAGACGTGAAACCAACATTACGGAGTGAGCTAACAAGTAGTGCCGCAGCTTCCTGGTAGCCCATACCAAAGCTAAGCAAGCCTTCTCCAGCGGTGTGTACCGAGTCTCATACTCTAGCATCTTCTTGCTCAGATAGTAGATGGCTCTCTCCACCCTGTCTTCAGACTCTTGTGCGAGCATACAGCCCATTGTGGTCTCAGTCACTGAAAGGTACAATATCAACGGTTTCCCTGGTTCTGGTGGTGACAACACGGGCGGGTTCTGTAGATATTCTTTGATCTGCTCAAACGCTGCTTGACATCGGCCGTTCCATTGAAATTTCTTGCCTTTCTTCAGGAGACCAAAAAGTGGTTCACAAGTCAAGGTTAATTTTGAGATAAACCGTCTTATGAATTGCACTTTACCCAGAAAGCCTCTCACCTCCTTTTCAGTCCTTGGTGGGGGCATTTCTAGGATGGCCTTGATTTTGGAAGGGTCGACTTCGATGCCCCTTTGTGTAATCAGAAACCCCAGCATTTTTCCCGTTGTAACACCAAATGTACACTTTTGAGGGTTCAGCCGCAATCGGAATTCCCTGATCCTTTGAAAAAACTTATGCAAGGCGGTGTAGTGGCCCTCTCTTTCCTTGGACTTGACAATCATGTCGTCCACGTACACCTCAACCTCCTTGTGGATCATATCATGTAATATTGTGGTCGCGGCCCGTTGATAAGTAGCTCCAGCATTCTTTAACTCAAACGGCATGACTCTATAGCAGTATGTCCCCCACGGGGTGGTGAATGCAGTCTTTTCCCTGTCTTCTGGTGCCATTACTATCTGGTTGTAACCTGAGAAGCCATCCATAAATGAAAGCAATGCATGCCCTGCTGTGAAATCCACCAACTCATCGATATGCGGTAAGGGAAAGTTGTCTTTCGGACTAGCTCTGTTCAAATCCCTGAAGTCCACGCATACTCGAATCCTGCCGTCTTTCTTCGGCACCGGAACGATGTTGGCCAACCAAGTCGGATATTCAGACATCAGCAGGAAGCCTGCATCGATTTGTTTGGTGACCTCTTCCTTAATCTTGAGAGCCCAGTCCGGGCGGATCCTCCTGAGTTTCTGTTTGACTGGTCGGGCCTCGGGGTCAAGGGGGATCCGATGCTGTACAATCTCAGGATCGATTCCAGGCATGTCTTCGTAGGACCACGCGAAAACATCTTTGAAATCTTTTAATAAAGCGACTAAGCGCTCGCGTTCCTCCGAAGACAACGTGGACCCGATCTGGACCAGCCGCGGGTCCTCCTCAGTACCAATGTTCATGGTAGTGATTTCGTCCACTAGGGGTTTAACAAATCTTTCCTGCTCCTGCTCAATTAATCGTTGCAAAACCGGAGGAACTTCGTCCTCGTCGTTTTCAAAATTTTGAAAGTCTGAATTAATGCAATAAATTAAGGGCACAGAAAAGTACTCAGAAACCACAGTTGCTTGATTCTCATTAGGCACATCCAAATCGTCCAATTCATTTACAATAGACTCAAATGAAAAGGAAAAAGACGACCTAGACAGGACTGTGGCATCCGGGTTAACATCCCCAGGAGTACCAGACTCAGACTCAGTCGAGCTGGAATCTGATTCCGACTCACAAGACTCGGTGGAATCAGATTCCAGCTCACTACCTGACCCGGTGCTGCTGGACAAAAACCCTTCCTCATATTGCCAAGTGAGAGAGGGTGCGATAGATGCATCCAAGATAGCTGCTGGTTGGCTCGCGGCCGTTTCATCCCCAATCATGGAAACCTCGGAGTTATCCCCCAAGCACTTATGGTCGATCGGAGGATCAGAGAGTAGACATGCCAGCACTACCCCCGTTTCAAATTCTGTGCCCTCAGGATCCACTGCCCTACACTGCTCAACCTCGGCTGATGGGTCCGTCTGCTCTTCGGCAACATCCTCCCCGGGTAACTGCAGGTCGAAAAAGATCTCAAAACCGGGCACGCGCTTCTTCTCAGCGTTCATCCACGGCTCTGGGAAGCCGTAAAATGGAAAGTCCTCCCCCTCCCGGACGAAGCGTCCGTTCAGGGTACCTTGGATGGGCCTATGCATTAATTCAAAAGGCTTCCCAGCTTGCTTTGCTCTGGCTCTTCCGGCCATTTCTTTCCCTTTCCTCACCCAGTCCTCTTTGGTGGGCAGATAACCTAGTCCAAAGGTATGCGGGTTGTGTGGCACTTCGGCCAATGTTGCGACGCCTTTCTTGCCGCTCCTTCCTAATCCCATCCCGGGGATGTGTTGTAGCTTGTTCATGAGGTAGACGGATTGAGCACTAACGTATATACCTTCATTCACAGCCATAATGTTTTGCACAACCCGGGCCTCGGCTAGAGTAAATCCCAATATAAACACGTCCTCCATGCCGTACTCGATTTCTAGGACTGGTGTAGATACCTCCGGAGGGGGATGGATCGATGAATTCCCAAACACAATGGCTACTCCCTTTCCATAGGGGTATTTCACCATCTGATGCAGAGTGGACGAGACGGCCTTTACCTGGTGCAACCACGATCGCCCCAAAAGTAGGTTGAAAGTTGCGGGAACCTCCAAGACATGGAAATCTATCTCGTGTTGTCCAGGTCCAACCTTTGTCTGAATTTTGACAGTCCCCATCACTTCTCTGCTAGTATTATCGTACGCTCTGATCACCTGAGTTGTCGGGATGAAGTCCGCGGGCTTCAACCCGATTGCATACGCTGTTCTGGCTGGGCAGACATTGATAGCAGACCCGGTATCAACAAGTACCACCGGTATCCACTTGTCTCTACATTCCACGGAGATGTAGAGAGGTTTGTTATGATTCACGCCCTCAGGCGGCAGTTCTTTATCTGAGAAGGTTAAAGCCGGGGAACCTCCTCCCGGAAAAACCAGCCCAACCAGCTGCTCTGGTGTAGTGTCGATAGAGAGTTTGGCCTTGTCCATAGCAGATAGGACAGCCTGTCTGTGCACCCGCGAAGCCATAAGCAGTCCCCAGATGGAGATGTCTGCTTGTATCTTCTTTAATTGTCTCAGCACAGCTTCTTCTTCAATTTGTTTCTCTCTCTGTTTCTCTGCTTCTTTGTCTTTCCCAGATGCCTCAGGTTGGTCAAGGTGTGGGGGCTTGAAGTACCGCCCACTCCTAGTCATATGGTCGATCTCATCGAGATACCAGGTGTCATCTGGCTGAGTGCCTGCCCAATCTTCATCTGTGTGGGCAAGACATAAGTCATCGTCTTCCCACCACATCCCGCTAGTGTTTAACAGACACCTGTCTGGTTCTGGCAAGTTTGTACTCTCGGTACTTTCGTCCCATATGCTCACAGCATGTCCCGTTCTTGTGCCCACAGCACTTCCGGCCCCTTCATGGGCTTTTGCTTTTCTGATTCTCTCGGACTCCCAAAATTCCTCTTGTTCTGACTGCGTCACTGCAGTTTGTTGTTCCACTTTCTCTGCATCCACAATGCTTAAGTCTCGAGCGGAATTCTCTGTACCGGCGCTCTCCGGCAATCTATTCTGACTCTCGACCCTTCCGGCCACCATTGATACTTTTGCCCCTGCCGGGCCTTGCTTTGGCTGAAATTCCACAACGTCTGGCTGATCATCCAACCATCCGGTAATTTCTGCCGACTCCCCATATTCAAACCAGTTGATCGTTGCATCCCCTGATTCTTGGTCGTTGAAGAACTGGAGGTTGGCAAAGTCCTCTTCCACTGTTGTCAGATCATCTGTCCCCTGTTCAAGTCTGTCCCCCTGAATCATACACAGTTCGGCTTTTTCTGGCAGTCCCACACTCAGCTCAGACTGACCCACTGCTAAGATGTACTCACTTGGATCATAGGCTCTTCCAGTATAATCCCCAGGCTGGTGAATCCCAGACACAACAATTCCGCTTTCCTCTGGAACCTGCCCTGTTCCATCTTCAGTAGTCACCACCTTCGGCTCAGATTGGGTTGTGAAGGTGTCCAACATGCACAAGGAATCGGTGCAATCAGGAAGGATCACCTCCGGCTTGGGTAGGTGAGAGGGAGTAATATAGATACTAGGATCGTAGGACACGACCCCAGTTTGGATAAGATTGACTCTTTTGGGTGGTGGATCTTGGTTATGGGTAGGGAGTGGGTTGGTTGTGACGTTAGGTCTTTCTGGAGGTAGAATCACATTTTTGTCGATGAGGTCCTGAACCTCGTGACGCAGCCTGTAACAATGGTCGGTATCATGACCGTGCTGTTGGTGGTAGGCACAGTACTTGGCTGGGTTGTGAGAGGGGGGAAGTGGATTCGGTGGCGGCCTCGGCTCCAGGGGTTTTAGATGTCCTTTTCTGATCAAGACCCCCAGAACCTTGGACAAGGGCATGTATAGTGGAGTAAAGGTTCTTTGGCCCCTGGGCTGGTATTTTGGGGTTTGAGTATTACTTCCGGATGCACCGGAGAAGGGTGTGACTGCCATGGGCCTTGGCTGGGGAGGGGGAATGGTGGTGACCATACTGACCTCGGAAGCTCTTGTATTTGCAGCGCCACTCGGGCCTGCGTTGTTGTTGCGGTTAAATGTCCTCCGGGGTTGCTCCCGGTCCTGGTCAATCAGACCTTGCTTCATCGCGTCCTCGATCTGTACCCCCATCTCGTGTAAGTCTGAGAAGGTGGGAAAGGGGAGTACGATCATCTTCTGCATGAGTTTTGGTTGGAGATTGCGCACAATCATCCTAATTTGATCTTTGTCTGTAGGCCTCAAGGTCATCATCGATGCCTTTGCCCTCCAACGAGTTACAAAATCTGAGAAAGTTTCCTTGGCCTCTTGCCTCGTTGTTTCGAGATCACGAGTTGTAATCTCGATCTGTGTATTGTACGAGTACTGCGCAACGAAGGCCTCAGCCATCTCATCCCAGCTTCTTTTTACCTCATCTTCTAACTTCGCGTACCAAATGGCTGCTACACCCGACAAAGTTCGACCAAACAGGGAAAGCTTTTGTGGTCGGGTTAGGCCCATTGGCCGCAGGATGTCTAAGAATAGCCGGAGGTGGACCATAGGATCCCCGGACCCATCAAAACGATCAATCTGTGGCATCTTAAATCTGTCTGGCAATGTTACGGCCACATCGGTGTACCCATTCTCGATGTCTGGGATGACCTTCACCCCCTGGGACTTCTTAAAAAGCTTCTCCAGTTTGCTCAATTTCAGAGCTGTATGGTCTATCTCGAACTCGAAGGGAGAGTCCGGATAGTTGGCAGGTGTATGGGTCTTGGACAGTTGAGGCAGAAGCGGGGGCGGAGCCAGCCCCGTTGGATGGCCTGTGTCCTCTTGAATATTCTGGACATTGGGTAGGGTGTTCTGGGTGTTCAGGGGGGTATTCTGGGGATTTGGCAGGGTATTCTGACCAGTGGATGCTTGCTCGGGTAATGGAGCTCCGGGTGGAGGAGGAGCCTGATGTGAAGCAGATGCTGCATTCTGCTGTTGCAGCCTAGTGATCAGTTCGGCCTGCTGGGCCATGACAGCGGCCTGCTGCTTGGAGAACTCCGCTTGGCGGGCAGCATCTTCTTGCATTTGTTTCATGCTCTCATGCATTTGGCGCATCATCGCCTCCATCCCTGATGTATTCTGCGGATCCATCTGAATAACCGGTAAGTGTATCTCTATAGCGGAAACAGAAACCTCAGTCCGACTGTTTGCTGCTAAAGTGGACTGCTGCCCCGGTAATCTTTGCTCTGACACACTGCGCCTCATCGGCCTTCTTCTAACAACCGGGGGTAGAGAGTGGAACACTGGATGTCCGTCAACCAGATCCTCGGATCGAATGAGTCGGCGACCTCGTGTCCAAAGTGCTTGGGGTATATCTACGGGTTCGGAAGCAATTGTGCTACAAACCTGCCCTAGCAAAAAGATAAATAAAGCGAAAAGGAAATAAATAACCAGATAAACGGACAGCATAACAGCTTAAATTAAATACACAACACACAGTCGAACATACAACACATGGTTGATAAGCTGGGTATACACTGTCCTCAATCACTGATTACTGTCCCTATATCACTGTTCCCCAAAACTGAATCCAATACCCGCGGATAACTGATTCTCATATAACTGGCTGATGCCCGTAGGCGTGATGCCCAATCTCAAAAACTGATGCCCGCAGGCCTGATGCCCAAACTCATAAACTGATACATGCATTCCCTGTAGAGACGCACTCTAACAAGCATATAACAGATAAGTGAGAGCCAAAACACCCCTATGTTGGGGTAGGGTTTCCCTGTCCTATTTGTCAGGAACTAGGGTTTCACTACGCACACAGCGGTTTCAAACAACCTATAAACGGGTAAGCAACCTGTTCTAGTTTGGAATGGTCACTATGGATCCGAATATGCACTAGGTCGAATGGTCAAAAAGGGTGCCCCGGTAAAACCGGGGTTTGTGTTCCCATACTGGCAGAGCCCGTAACCGGTCAGCCTTATGGACATGCCTTGACAAGACAAGCCTCCGGCAAACCGCTCAAGAATAGCAGATGGCAAACACGGTGTCCTAGGCGCACCAATGCAAATGCAATGCAAAGAAACACACAAGTGTAGTCAAAACAAGATATCACGAGTTCGAGTCAAGTTCTCTAAATCCCCAGCAGAGTCGCCAGAAATTGTAGACGTCCCCGAACGCATCCCGGGGAGGGTGCGACCCCCCCCGGTTCTGGTTCGATATTGGGTCTACTACAGTTCGAAGGACTCAAATGTCACGGTTCTTAATCTTGAACCAAAGAGTCCAAATCCGGCAAATCGTTTTGAAAACAGATTTTTTGAAAGAAGTGCCAAACATGGACTGCTTTGCCAGATACAGAGTCGCCACCTAAATATTTTTTTATGGGGAAATTTAGGAAACCCTGACTCGGTGCCAAAGGCCACGTGTCCGTCATCACCAAAGTTGCCTCGGCTCGGGAACTTGGGTACGATTGGGGAAGGTCACTTCGTGAGCACCCCCGCTCGCCCGGTCAAAGACCGGCCTCTACTAATCATGATATCTTATTTTGAAAACCTTGTGTGTTCTTATTCCGGTTATTAGCCTAGGTTACTATGTGATGCGCACAGCATACAAGTATAGACTGAGTCGCCTGAAGTGGAACAAAACATTTCATGTTTGTTTGTTTGAAAATGGTTTGATGGCGCTACCCGCAGGTAGGCTAAGACGTGGATTTGCCACCCTCGGGTGGGCTTAGAAAACATGATTTTGCCACTATCTAGTGGGCTTAAAACAAACAGTCGATGAATTATTCCAATTCAAGTAACACAACCTCCACCCACAGGCATTCAAGACAGTTATATCACATAAGCACATAGCCTCATGGTAAGCATGCTATTCATGGCAGTCACTCACACGCATGCAAGGATGTTAAAGCATAAAAACTCACCGAGTACTCCAAGCCAAAACAGAAGCTCATTAGAAATCATGCATGATCCTAAATATGCTGAAATGCCTAATGCAACACATGCAAAAATGCAAACTATAGCAGGCTCGGCTATTCTAAACATGGCACATGGAATGCTACAACTAACACGTATTCAATTTGGAATTGAAATACAAATGCAGTTTGTATGATGCGCCGAGCCCGGTGCATGCAAAACAGATGAATGAATGCAAACATGCTGTCATACTGTATGCTAATTGAAATATGCCCTAATCTAACCATCATAAGCGGGTAAATAAAAGGGAAGAAAGACGTGGGGTTGGAAGACATACATCACACTCACGCACACTTATTACAATTATGCCCTCGCGCAGAGGGTCCGAAAGAATATACAGTCCCAAATGAAAGAATAATACAGTCTGAATAATACAGTCCGCATAATATACAAATCCCTAATTAATTAACAAATTAACTAAGAAAACTGTAAACTGGCATGCGAGCCAGGGACTGCCTTGATTCTGATGAACGACGTATGTTTGGGGTGCCTTGCGCGGAAATCCACTGGGATGCCCCAATTAGCCTCTGTTTACACCTTTTCTTGAAATGCGTGCCAGGTCCCGAGAATTTGCTGATTCTTGATTTTGCTGCAACAAAGAGCAGGAAAGGGGCATAGCAATGTATTTCACAAATATATGTATGCCTCGATCTTCATGCCACCAATCACGCATATCGATGCATGATGGCCGAGGAGCCGAATTGCACAACTCAATATAGGATGAATGCATATGAATGGTACAATAAAACCTAACTCCATCATGGATAATCCGGAGTGTCGGTGACTTGGGAATTGAGACACGTTTCGTCACTCGGAGTACGGAACGTACCTCGTTTCCCGTGCCCGGGCTAACTCCTATCCCGAACACGATGCAATATGCATGATATGCATGAAATGCAACTAATATACGATCCTAACATACACAATGTCATGGAATGGCATACACGCTGCACGAGGTAATACACAACCGGGCATACACAATGCTATGGATGAAATGGCATACACAATGCAATAATGGGCTTATACCGACATGAGAGAGCCTCAGCCACACTCACATAAGAGGCCATCAGATAAAAACAAGATACCTCGAAATGCGTGCACGCAAACCGAGAACGGACCCTCAGGCACCGAAATGCCACTCTAATGAGACATGGCAAAGACATGGTATATGGCATGCAAACATGCAAAAATCAGTGGCAAAATGAGGGGCAAAACAGCCCCGAAACCCGGCGAAATGAAACCCGATGCAAGGAATCTCTCCCGAAATGCAAAACTAGGCATCCGAAATGACTTGTGGCTATACAATACATGCATAATTTGAACATGACATGAAAATGCAGAAGCAAGGCAGCTCCAAAACTCACATTTTTTCAGTTCAAATCAAGGCAAAACAGCAATCACAAGTAGGGCAAAAATGGCATACAAAAATGGCTCCGCAAGGGAAGCAATGAAGCAAGTGATAGATGCAAAGCCAAAATGGCAAAAGACCCTTCTACAACACTGAAGAGGGCCTAAAAACATGCTGTTTTTCAGTAGGTGACAACCCCTAAAACAATATAAAAACATGCTAAAAATGCCATGCAAGAAGTAGGCCAACAAGAGGCTATAACATGAAGTATACAAAGCATTCACCAAACAGCCAAAGACCCTTAATAAAATATGCCAAGAAGGTCAAAATATGGCCACTTTCGGTTCTGATCATGGCCTAAAAACAGAAGAAAAATAGGCTAACACAGCATGCAAAAATAGGGACCCAAAAGAGGTTCAATGGAAAGTCATGCATGGAGGTCCCAAACAAGGTTGAGACCTTCTACAATGTTGTAGAGGGGCTCAAAATAAGCCTACTCACAGTTTACATCATGCTCAAAAACAGATTACACATATGCTAAAAATACCATGCAAAATAATGTCATACAAGAGGGTATTGAAGCAAGTACCAAATGGGGGGATCAAACAGGGTTGAGCCCTTAAACAAACATGAAGAATGGATCAAAAAAATGACCCTTTCAGTTAGGGTCGGAGCCCAAAACAGTAAGCAAATAGGCTAGAAAGATGTGGCCAAAATGAGCTAAAAAAAGAGGAAAATGGACTTACCCTTGAAGCCCACTTCTTTGCTACCTCTTGGACCAAGGAATGTTGCTTCTAAGCCTCTGAAAAACCCCTCCTTGCTGCTGGAATGG
The DNA here is from genome assembly GCA_036172215.1 of Camellia granthamiana. Taxonomy (NCBI): domain Eukaryota; kingdom Viridiplantae; phylum Streptophyta; class Magnoliopsida; order Ericales; family Theaceae; genus Camellia; species Camellia granthamiana. The sequence goes on along the minus strand of CM069916.1, from coordinate 46,225,209 downwards.
AGTAGTGATAGTGGTGCTTGGTGGTAGTGAAGAAGTGGAGTTGGAACTTGAGAAAATGAGAGAGATAGAGAGGGATGTGTGTCTCTATGCTTGAGAGCAATTTTTCCACCTTTGAGGGAGAGCTAGAGCTGCTGTATGTATGCAAGAATGGTGGGGCAATGGAGGGAAAAATGTGTAGGAAAAAGGGATTAAGTTCCCCCTCTCTACAAAAGTCCCCCGAAATCAGATATTTTGGGGGAAAAAGCTATACAGCTGTAAAGCACACATCCCAAGGAACATGGCCGGCCACCTATTTTTGTTACAGGTGGCCGGCCGGCCACCCCCTATGGCCGGCCGGCCAAGGGTCAAAAGGCTCAAGAAGATTTTCTGGCCGGCCACCAGAGAAAGGTGTCCTCCCAGGTCTCCTCATCACAACCCTGTGGTTCAAAATTGGCAACTCTAAAACAGGAGAGAGAATAGGCCACTTTTAGGAGGGGTTCAAAAGGTTCAATAACAATTACTGGCCGGCCATAGACTTTTAGGGTCCTCCCATGTGTGTACAACACAAGTATGTGGTTTGGGGTTGAAGAAAATGGCCCTAGGGTGGTCAACATTGGCTCGGAAGTGGGAAAAACGGGCGTCGGAGGGCGCCGGAGGAATATAACTGGTTGCTGAGACAATTGCTGGCCTCCCACTCTTCATTGACCTTCCTGGTGATAAAACAGAGGTACCTGCCAAAAATGAACGAAAACCGATGCAAAACGAATGCTCGGGGGCCAAAACACGCAGTTTGGGGTCCCGAAAATAGGCCGTTAAGCACCGAAAGTGGCATTCGACCACGAAGTGGGTCTCTCAGGCCCCAGTGTCCCTCGAAAGGGAGTAAATGAGATGCATGCCAAAAATCGGAGCAGTCGGAGATGGTTAGGCGGTCCCGAACCGAGGCACACGGCCTGACGGCTCCGAAAACCGGGAACCGGGCTCCGAAATGGACAAAATGGCCTACGGCCACGAAATGTAGCCCACGGCCACTGAGAGATGGTCTACGGGACCTCTCCCTCCCCTCAGGAAAAGAAACAGAGAAAACCGAGTCTGGTTCGCAAACCGAGGCAAAGTACAGAAGAGGGTTCGGAAGTCCGGAGGCAGGGCTCACGGCCGCGACTCTGAGACTTCTGAACGAGCACAATATGCAACATCACCGAGCGCTCAACCGGTGACGTCTGAGTCTTAAGGTCGGTCAAAAGTGGGGTGTCTACAACTAGGAAATAAAAAACTAGCGGGAATTGAATCTACTCCTATGGTACCACCACGCTTCGCACGCAACTCTGATGAATATGCTATAGTGCTAAGGGCATATGCTGTGGGTGTATGTACAGTTCGCTTGAAGAAACTTCATTTTTATGTGATTATTTTTTTTTAATTTTTTTTGTGGACAAACTTGTTGACAACATAAATTTAACTTATGATTTCATAGTAAATCTAGCCAATGATCGTTCTTTGGAAGTGGGATATAATAAAAATCGATAAAATCGAGCCAATCGATCGAAATCGACAAAAAAATTAATTTTCGGTCTATTTTTTATAACATATAATCTGTTTCAGTTTTAAAACTTTTTATATTGACGCAAACTGAACCGACCAAATATAATATTTAAATATTTTTATATTATAATTTATTGAATATTATATGAGAAATAACTAGTATAATATACTTTTGTGATAAAAATTAGGAAGAAAAACATTCATAGAGCAATTTTTATATATTTTCTTCATTTATTTTTAATGTAAAATTCTATAATCTACCATAAAACCTTTTAAAACTTCATCTAAATTTTTCTTCTACATCAAACCGACAAAACTGAATTGCAGCATACGGTCAATGATCGATTCAGTACTAAATATACTCTCAACACTGACTGTACCGAACCGTTTTTGCCCCTATTTAAAAGTTTGTTAAAATTATAAAAGATTAAAATTTAAACACCTGTTTTACATATTTTAATATGTTTTTTTACATACATACCAATGTTAACATTTTTTTCAGTAAATATGTTCTTATTTTTGTACAATAAAATTGTTGTTGAATAATGTTGTATACACGAATTTGTCCATAACATGTTACGTTATCATCACACCATTGAAAATTGTCATGTTGACAAAGTAATATTTTATATGAGGTTGGCTGAACGGAAAATATTTGAGAATAAAATTTAAAATTTTGAATAATTTTAAGAGGTCATTAAAAATTGGGTGATGCACCAATAAATCCCAAGTTATGAACTTATACACTGTTTAGGCCTCGTTTGGGAACAGGCTAATTTAGTAACTTTTTGGTTATTTGGCTAAAAAGGTAGGTAAAAAAAACTTGTATGTTTGGGATGACTTTTTGGCTAATTACGAAAAGATGTGCAAAAAGTAGAGAGAAAAGAGAATCTTTGACTTTTTGGTATGGGTTGTTGGCTTTTTGGCTAATTTAGTAACTTTTTGACTTTTTGGCTAAAAAAGTAAGTTCCCAAACGGTGTCCCAAAAGTTTTTTTATAAACCAAATGGTCCCATTATAAGGGAATTGACCATTGAGGGCATATACATAGCATCCATAAGATACAACAACACACCCATACTTCACACTTTAAAAAACCCTTACACATTGAAACAATTCAAAAATCGAATTAACAAACAGACATTGGTAGTGAAAGCACCAAGTTAAAAAAATGAAAACCAAATAACAACAACAGCGCATGCGTGGTTGTTACCAGAACCAAGAATGAAGCCGTGTGGTCAGCCGAAAAACGCAAAAAAACAGGGACAAAAACACACCAATATTCGCTACTGATTTTGCAAAACAATGGACTAAAATTAGCCTGTAACATCACATTAGCTACACAACACACCCAAAGACCATCAAATAAAATCAACAACATCAACTGACAACCCAAAAACATCAATAACATTGCAACCAAATAACATCACATGACATCAAATAACATCAATTGACAACCACATAACAACAACAACATTGCACTGAAAGTAACAAAAAATCACAAACATCGCATATTGGTCAGCCGAGAAACGCCAAACACAGCGACAGTAAAACTATGTGTCAACACCGAGTTTTCTTATGCACCAATGGAACAACCCAATGAACAAAACATGTTTCCAAACCCTTATAGACGTTAACATTACCAAATCCCCAAACCAACACACCAAACCCCCCCAATTTAGGAAACAAAAAAGGGTATTATTGTAACCTGCAAAATGCCCAAAATTAACTAAGCAACATTACCAAAAAAAAGGGGACTAAATGGTGCATAAGAAAACTCTTAGGACTAAATGGTTCAACTTTCCACAAAATAGGATTTATGGGTAAATTTTCCTTAAAAATTTGTCTGATTTCAGAATACCATATTAGCCAAGGTATGTACAAATTGGCCTTAATACCTAGTTATGAGAGAGAGAGAGAGAGAGAGAGAGAGAGAGAGAGAGAGAGAGAGAGAGAGAGAGAGAGGGGAAAAAAAAACTATTTAATATACAAATTTATACCAAAAAAATTGTGCCTATAATATTGTTGGTGGTTTAGATAAAATTATTTGTTTACTTTGTGATTTTTGGTGGCTCAATGGTGATATTTCTATCCATCTACTATATATATATAATAAAAATAAAAGTGTGAAGAGTCTGTAATGTTTTTTATTTTTTTAAATTCTATTTTTATCCTCTCAAATCTACTATATTTTTTAAAAATCATGAAGAGTTCTATATAAATCAACTATCTCTTTATTTTTAAGTTGAACACTAAAAAACGATATATCTGTTTCTAAAAGTCTTTTATAAAAATAATCAAATCGTCTCGTTTCTTATAAAAAAAAAAAAAAAAAATCATCTCCTTATTTTTTACATTGATGATGATTGAAAAATAAAAAATATTTACTTTTTTATTTATTGTGTCTGCTTCTATACTGATCTACATAATATTGCTAATTATCTATCATAGATCAAATTACTGTGAATAATTTTGGTTAGATCTTAAAGTTGTATGCATTCGTTCATATCTAAACAGAGAAAAGTGCATGCATTTTTAAAACAAAGATTTGTGTTGCATCTCAAAAATTCGCAGGTTATTTTGGTTAGATCTTAAAGTTGTATGTATTAGTTCATATCTAAACAGAGAAAAGTGCATGCATTTTTAAAACAAAGATTTGTGTTGCATCTCAAAAATTCGCAGGTTATTTTCATACACTTTCTTTTTGTTTAATTATATTTTATGAACTGTAATATTTTACTTAGTATTTTAATAACGAATGTATGGTGTCAAAATTCTAAATAAGAACCACTTTCATAGGTTTATTTTTTTAATTTGTTTTTCAGTTTTTAATTTTTCATATTTTCTCAATTTTGGTGATTAAAAATACTGAAATTTCTTCATATTTTATATTTAAATTATACTTTTACATGAAAATCTAAAAAGAATACACAACAACTTATTTTCTAAGCTCTAAAAGTAAAATTAAAAAAATAAAAAAATATTAAATTAAGTGAATATAAAAAGAAAATAAAAGAATTATTAAAAAAAAAAGTATCAAAGATAGAAAAAAAAAATGAAAAAAAAAAATTCAAAACAAAAGTTTAAAAAAACAAACCAAACTACATACTATAAACTTCTCTTTTTTTTTAATATTTCTTTACTAATCTCTTATTTTACACAAATTATTCACAAATTATTCACAAATTTCTTTCACTTTTTATGTGAATTTAATAATCTAATTAAAAAATTGTGCATACACACAAAAATATAATATTAAATATCTACATTATGATCAACTATTTAATTATGAATAATTAACTTCTCATTATTATCTGTATTATATTATTACAAAAGATTTGAAATATTACTTTTGTGATATCTTCTATATGTCAATGTCTACATATATAAATATATATATAAAAATAAAAATATAAATATATATGTTATTGTCATCGGATACTTTTAACTTTCTTATATGTATTGCTTTAGTAATATAGTTATATTTGTTAGAAAAAAACTGTGAATTTGTGTATTGTTCTCTTATCAACTTATATTCAATATATATATATATGTACATGTCATGCAAACAAGTGTCAAGAACAAACACTTTCAATAACAAATGAAGATTTTGTAAATCCATCACGACAATAATTGCATTTTTTTCCGTAACAGGAAAAATTACATTATTGAGGAAAAATGAATTTTGAAATTCATAACAATATGATATCCCCTCAAACTCTTATTCATCAAAATATCTTTATTACAGTAAGTTATAATGGTGAGTAAGAAGAAAAATAAGAAACTGGTAAAACAAAAATTACAAAAAATCTATTGCACATGCTTTTCAAGCAAAGTTAGATGAGTGAAGTAAAAATTGTCCTATCTGTTGTAAAGTTTAAGAAAAACAATGTATCTTATGTACATATTTTAGTCAAATTATAAGGAAAAAATCAAATGATATCCAAACATTATCGTAGCAACTCAATGATGCAGAAAGTAAGTACATCAAATAAAAGTTTCGATCAATTTTTGTTATATGTTGATTACTTATAGATGCCATAATAAATTATGTAACTTTATAGTTTTATCAAAGTGACTCTACAAACACTTATAGGCATGGATCTATAAATATTATGAAGATAATTGTGAAATTCTTATATCGATCAAAATATTAAACTACAATATAATTTCATTTTCTTAAAAAAACTATTATACATTTTTTATATAAATGAAAATATATTAATGACTAATGTTATATTTTTTATCATACAAGATATTTGTAGCACATGAAACGAGACTCAACAACTCTTGATGTATAAAAATATATTACATATTGATATTAATACATTTTTACACTAAAAGTATGGAAATAATATGCCATCGTGGTTCAATGAATTTGTATTATGAGATAAACGATCAAACAAAATTGTATAATTGTATAATTAATTTCATACTTTCAATTGTATTGCAGGTATGGATTATGGAAAATTAAAGTGGGAAATTGATAGAAAACAAATTTGTGTAATACTATATATTTAAAGAACCTGTTTATTGTTTATTTTTTAAGATAAGATTGTGATCTCAACAATTCAACTATAAATTGATATTTATGCTTATAAAATTTTTCATTTGTCATTTAAATTCTTTAACTGAATATGTATTTATTTCTTGTTTAGTTGTATTTTTGATATAGATCAATTTATCCATATAAATTTCTATATTTTATATACATATCACATATCAATTTAAGAGACATATATAATTACAATACTAACAGTTGATGAAAAATTAAGTGCCACATGCAATACATGTGCCCAACCACTAGTATTAATAAAGAGGCAATGCACCTCTTTTCATTCATGTCCCTAAAATGACCATTTTACCCTCCTTCTTTTTCTTTTTTTCTTTGTTTTTTTGGTTTTTTTTCCCCCTTATTTGCCTTTTTTTTTTTAAACTTTTTTTAGCCCTTATGTGTTATCATTATGTAGTGTTATTTTGATGAAAATTTATATGGTATATATCTTTCTAAGGGTGTGTACTTTATACATATTTTTTAATATGTTTTTGTGATGTTTGTTATGTATTTTTATTATAAATGTTATATTTTTTTGTAGGAGTTATGATAATTTGTAGTTTATAAACAAAGTTACTCATCTTTATGGTAATATTATGCATTTTGTGGTATTATTACACATTTTATGATTAGAAAATGTTTAGATTAAAAAAATGCGTAATATTACCAAAAAAAGAAAAAAAAAGTAACACTCACAAAATGAGTTCCTTAATTTTTTAACTATAAATTGTTGTAACTCTTACTAAAAAAAATAAGTAATATTTAAGAGTTGTTTGGGATATCTTAAATAAGTGTACTTTTTGTCTTTTTGGATTAAAAAGTTAAGAAAAAAAAATATGGATGTTTGGGTTAACTTTTTGACTTTTTTATGAAAAAATGTGTGTTAAAAAATTGTATAAATAAGTGTGTAGGAGAAGATAATTAATTAATCCGTACGGGTTGGCAGTGTAGTCGGCTGGGTAGGAGATGGGAAAATATTGCCTCCTTTTCGAGTTTTGATTGGACGGTGTTGTTCGGCTCGTGGGGGCTACCATAGGTCCCGTTTTTTTAATCGGAATAATCGGAACCGTTAATGCGTAGAACTCGTAGAATACTATATGCTTGTAAAAAATCACGTTCATTGGATACCGATAGCTATCTGATTGTATTAGTTTTTTTGTCACATGTTAACTATAACACCATCCATTTTTTATATAAAACTGATTTGATCATGTAGTTAGCAATATCTGATAGACGTCATTTTTTTATAGATATATAGTACTAGATGAGTTCTACACATTCAACGGTTCGGATTATCAAAACGGGACTCATGGTGAGCCCCCACGGGCCTAACTTTACCATCCAACTTAGCGAATATACACATGTAATTTTTTTTTTCCTTTCACTGCTTTGCTTTGACGTCAGCACCTAGAGTGACGTGAAATTGATTTGTATTTTAATATTATGTATATTAATTTTTTAATATTTTTTTTGGTGAATAGTGATAACTTTTTAACTTTTTTGGTAACTTTTTAACTTTTTGATTTTTTTTAAAATTGCCAAACCAATCCTTACTATAAAAATAAATAACATTTACCACAAAAATATATAATAAGGTACATATGGCACCCATAGCATTACCTTATTTTAATTGATAGAGAAAATGTACGGACCACAGCTTTTATCACATATGATGAGAAAATTTGTTAAAATTGATTCAATATTATTTATACTATAAATTTCCAAGTTAAAATATCATAAATATCTATCAATATATATAAATCCGTTTGATTGTAGTATTATTATTTTTATTTATGAGATAAGATACGATGAGATTATTGATAGGATTATAAGGGATAAAATTATTCTATGAGATTAGATATGACAAGATTATTGATAAGATTATAATAATAAAGTTGTACTATGAAATAAACTTATACTATGAGATTATTTTTTTATTTATGAGATAAAATACGATGAGATTATTAATAGGATTGTAAGGATAAAATTATACTATGAGATTAAATAAATGATGAGATCATATATATGGTTATGAAGGATAATAAATAATTGAGCTATTATATTCGATTAGGATGAAATAAAAAGATATATTTTTTTTAATGTTGGATAGAAAAAATTATATGGACACTACATATGGTATTATTTACTCCCCTTATTTTTTTCCTATTGAATTCTCCATACCAATACTAAAATTATCCAAATTTTAGTACCATTCAAAACAAACACTGAATTGAATTATCTTGTGGAAACTATTTATCCCCCTCTTCAATCTCGTCTCCTTTATCTCACAATCAAACACCAAACACCATATTAATAAGAAAAAATTATGAGTAAGTGGTATTTTTAAAAATCATTACACATAAATAAAGAAATTATAATTTTTATTATGAAAATTTATAATGTTTACAACTTTTTCCCTAATTAATTTTTCTAACTTCCACCACACTGTTATTTGTTCTATTAATATTTCGATAAACCCCACATATTCCCTCTTCAGTCAATTCCCTTTTAATACTTCAATAAAAAATGTGCACAAAGCATGAATGCTCCTCTCACTGTTTCCTTTGTCCATTATGAAAAATCATTTTTCCCCACATTGCATCTATATGTTGTGGACTGTGTCTGTCATTGAGACCACACATTTTTTTTGGTCATAAAGAAAATCAAATTTATTATTATTATTATACATATAGATATTTAGAATTAAATATATAAATTGTCTTTAAAATATGTATTTTGTGTCATTTTTGTTATAATAATTTAAATGTGTCAATTTAATCATAATATTTTAAATGAATATAAAGACCATTTAATAACAAAATTAATAGTCTACAATTGATAGTGAGAGTAAGAGTATTTTTATTAAATTGCCTATAATAATAAACAAGTTGAGAATTATATTGGCACAATTAAAATATTGAAAACTAATTAAAAGATATCATATATTTCAGGGACTATTTTTTTTCATATAATAATTATTATTTTGTATGACAAGTAATTTTATTTTTTTATGAAAAAGTAAGTTTTTGTAGTAATTATTTAAAAATGTGTTTTTTTCCCAAGTGTTATGTTTTACACAATTTTTAATGTTTTAAAATAGGGTTAAGATTTTTTTTGTATGAGAACTGTTAAAACAGATTATATTAATAAAATAAAAAATATATAAGTTCACAAAAAAAAAAAGAAAGAAAAGAAAGCCAATATCAAAAGGAAAGTGAGTAAACCCAGCATCATCAAATCTAGAGAAAAAAAAAAAAAAACAAAGGAAACAATTTCATTTGAAGTAGTAGCTAGAGCAAATACTTCCAAGGACAAATTCGGATAAAAAAGAAGATAAGAGTCTTACACACTACACCACCCTACAAAGCAATCACATTTAGATCAGCATAAGTGGAGCAATCTCTAAATGTAATGTTAAAGGAACTTTAAATTTAAATTAAAATACATGACAAAATTAGATCATTTTAACATTGCTTATACTTATAATTCTCTAAAAATATATTGGCAAATTTCAAAGACAATCCAATGAGCTATGGTTAAGATTGAAAATTGCATAAAAAAATGTATTTAAAATAAGAAATATATAATGAAAATATGTTAAATGTGCATTGAAATTGTAATTTTTGTAATTATTATTTAAAAATTAGCAAACACTCATTGAGCAGCGAATATCGTCACCCAAATATAAATATTATATATATATATATTTTTAAACAAATCATCAATATAAATATTATGATCTATTATTGAAACTAATTATATTTAAACAATAAATTCTATTTGAAATATTTTATTTATATATATTATTTTTATTTATGAAATAAAATAAATATAAAAATTAAAATTAATTGTATTGGACATAAGTGGGGTGCGTGTCACGCGGCTTTCTCACTATATTTATAACTTGTCCAGCTACCTAACTTTCATTTGGTTGGTACATAAGCGGTATAATTTTTCACTAGTTAAATACAATAGATCCCACTTTGTTTGCATGACTATTATAAATTTGTGGTCATTAAAAAAGGTGTTTATTGGATGAAGGTATGTGATTAATTTGACTACATTAAGTACTTAAAAAGTGTTACTTCCTTTGTTGGGGAGCTAAGCATGAATGAAATAACATAAACACACATAATAGTTAACTAGTCAAGCATGAAGTGGCCTTCACCATTGCCATTTTAACAATTTTTATTGATTTCTTTTTTTGGTGGTAATTTTTAAAAAGAAATTAAAAAAACTTATCACTCTTAACTCTTAACTCCTAAGACCATTTATTCATAAGTATCTTTTCATCTATATATGTTTCATTCAGTCCAAATTTTTTTTTTATATTCCAATAAATTTTATGGGTGACATAATTATCAAAATATTTCTAATAATAATAGGGTGAAGTGCACATTAATATTCACATTAACAATATGAATGTTCCATCACACTATCAAATTTATTTGATGTGAATGTTCACATCATGAAACATTTTAAGCCTCCGTTTGGGAAGTGGGCTGGCTTTTTGGCTTTTTGGCTTTTTTGGCTATATGAGCCTGGGCTCAAAAACCTGGTTTGGGAAGGGCTTTTTGGCTTTTTTGGCTTTTTGGCTTTTTGGTGAGGTGTAATCCTGACAAATTACCAAACTGCCCTTTTTTTCTTTTGTTTTTTATTTTGATTTTTATTTTGGGTTTGGATTTCCCATATTTTGCTTAATTATTTATTTATTTATTTATTTTAATTTTGGGTTTGGATGTGGCGTTTTTTGCTTAATTTTTTTTAAAATTTTTTTTTTTTTGTTTTTGATTTGGCCAATTTACGTTTTTTGTATTTTGTTTAAATTTTATTATTTTTTATTTTCTTATTTTCGGTTTTGTTCTTTAATTTTATTTTAAATTTTTGTACTTTAATAAGTTCTTATTCTTTAATTTTATTTTAAGTATTAAAATAATGTAAATAATGTAAATAATTTAATAAGAAAAAATTTAAAATAAATATTCAAAAAATTATTAATTTACGTTTCTACGTTTTTGCCGTTTTTTACGATTTTGTCGTTTTTTTTTATAATAAATTTTTTTTATTTGTAATTTTTTTTATTAATTACTAATTTACGGTTTTGTCGTTTTTATCAATGGCCAATTTACGTTTTTTGTCGTTTTTATTAATTTAAAATGTTATTATATTTTTATTTGTAAATTATTTTAAAATGTTATTAATGTTATTAATTTACGTTTTTTTTATTTTAAATAATTTAATTTTAATTTAATTTTAAATATTTATTTTTGTTTTCATTTTTATTTGCGTTTTAATTTTGATATTTATTTTAATTTTATTTTAAGTATTTAAATAATGTAAATAATCTAAAAATTCTTTCAATTGTAAAAAATAAAAATAAATATTCAAAAAATTTAAAAATTTAAATAATTTAAATATTCAAAAAATTATTTTAACAAAAAAATTTACATAATTTAAATATTCAAACAATTTAAATAGTTTAAAATGTTAATATTTTACATTTAAAAATAACTCTACACTGAAATCGTAACCAAACACATAAAATAAAACTCACGTAATAAATTATTTTTAAAACTCATAACCAAACACATAACTTGAAACTCCATACTACTTTCACAACTCTACACTCAAATCATAACCAAAACACATAACAAAAAAATTAAAATATTTAAAAAATTTTTACAAAATAGAGTTTGAATTTATTTTTATAAAATATTTTAACAAAAAATAAAAAAAATATTTTTTTTTTTAACTTTTTTTTTTCTGAGAAAATGTGTTTTTTGGAATTTTTTTTTTTTTTTTTAGATGCTGCCGCATGCCCCTCTTTGATGAGGGGTAGTTTTGTGAATTGAACTTAGAGTTGGAACTTGCAAAGCAAGATTGTTGCTTTTGTCTTTTAGTAGGCTTTTGAGCCTTTTTTGTCATTATATGGCTCAAAGAGCCTTTGAGCCCTTCCCAAACAAAGTAGTGCGCACCAAGTTGCTAAGGGTTCAAAAAATATTTGTAAGGCTAAACTTGTTCATAAAATGCCTTAAATATGAGAATTAGGATTTGGTGGATTAAATGTCTAAAATAATAGGACTTATTGGAATATAAAAATATTTTATGAATTAATTGAAATATAAGTACTTGAAAGAGGGTTTTCAAATAAATTTTCTTAACTCATACTAAATTAGATGCACTTAAAAAATAAAGGGCAAATTATACTGACACTCCGTGAGGTTTTTATTTAATACAAACATCCCTTCACATTTAAAAAACTACATTCCCCTTCTTGAGATTTGTAATCTCATTACAAATTGCTCCTAGATTATTTGTCATTCTCTAAATTTTTTTAAATGACCACCTTGTCCTTTTTCTTAACATTTCTTATTCCTATCATCATGACTACATTTTACTACTTTCTATCATTAAATTCTACTTGAAAATATTTTTATTGAGTGATGATATACAAACATAAATTTTATATAGAATTTTCAAACACAATAATATAGTTTAATGGTGATCATTTACTTTAAAACAAAACACCCATAAACATGATTTATATTTACAATAATATCACTATCACAACATTTTTATGATATTTTTTGTATAGATTTTTATATATGAATATAATTTTTTTATTTTTATTTCTTCCATTATATCTAGATTAGATCAATTTAATCTAGATATATTTAAAAAGTATAAAATTGTATAAATTTTTTTTAAAAAAATCTATTGAAGACAACAAAATAAGATAATGCATTGAATTTTTTAATTTTTTTTTATATTCGGTGAATTTTAAAAAAAAAATCACAAAATATTATATGTCTTAAGTATATCTACATTAAGTGTATCTAAAAAATAAAAAATTTCTTAAAATATTAAAAACATTTAGTAAAAATAAAAAAAATCATTTTTTTGTGTGAGCTAAGCCAAAGAAGATGATTGTTATTTTTTTTGAAATGACATAAACAAAATATCTGCGTTGTTTTATATGTATAAAGGTTAATGGACAAATATGTTATTTTAATCTGACAATGGATAAATGTAATTTTTCAAATATGAAGAGAAATCTATATTAAATAGAAACTTCATGGGATGTCAGTGTAATTTACCCATAAATAAATAAATAAAATTTTAAAAAATCCACTAAAGGCAATTTAATTTTTTTTTTTTTTTAATGTTGTGGGTAATTTTATTTATTTATTTATTTTTTCAACCAGTAAGAGATTATAAAGTGAAGTGGAGAAGAATTATTTTTTAATACTTTGCGGATTTATTTATTTATTTGTTTGTGTGTGAGATTACAAACATACGAAGAATTGCATCGATTTGGACAATCGTTGTCTAACAATACTATAACGGGGTGTTTGGTATGCCTTTTTATGAATTCTAACTTAAAAAAATTTATTTTAGACTGATTGATTAAATTTATATCAAATTAGTTTTGATTTTAACAACTTATTATAACTTTTAAAAGTTAATTTTGAAAAGTTGACCATCTCCTCTTCTGATTATCAGTTTTTGATTATAACAACTTACTTATGATTATATTCTTAGATTTTTTTATTTTTTTTTTGAAAATAGAAAAAGACCCATATAGACTGTGAGTTTATTTTTTATTTTTTTATTTTTTTATGAGAAATGTGGACCAGTAGTTAATAATAAAAAATAAAAATTAATTTAATTTACAACTAACAAAGATTAATTCAATTTACAATTAACGAGGTAAAAAAGACATTTACACATCAAAAAACTATTTCACAACTTATTTATCAAATACTACTCTACAATTTAAATTTACAATCTAGCAGCTATAGATTAAAAACTTATGATTAAAGTCATAGTTTATAATTTATTAAGTTATAATTTGTAATTTGTTTTAATAGTTACACCAAACACTCCTAATATATATCTAGAAGCTTGACAACCAATCCAACAAAAAAACACATAATAGGGAATAAAGTAAGAGTAACGTTAGAGATCCACATTTGAGACTCCTAAATACACTCTCAATGAGGTGATAAGGAAGTAGAGTTTTATATAATTAAATATGTGACAAATCAAAAGTTGACATTTATCATTCTATATCATTGTGGGTGAAATTCTAAAATTTTATTAGAAGTCTCATACAATTTTCATAAATTGAGATATTTAATTTTGACAATAATTTATTTCCTAAACCTAAAGGAAAATTCTAAGCATACATACAATTTATACAAAAAAAACTCTACACGGATGATATAATAATGTTATTATTGTAAATAAAAGCATATTAAATGATGTTTTATTTTGAAGTAAATGGTTTATAATAAGCCACATCATTATATATGAAAATTATGTATGAATTTTTTATTTATATGACATTACTCAAACCTAAACATACAAGAGTGGTCAACTGAACTAATTTCAATTAGCAGTATTTCGTAGGCCATATAATTTATCATTAATCAGACCTTACGTGCAAATAAATATTACTTCACACCTAAAATTGCTTCAGAAGTAGCAATGTATGACCAAATTTATTATGAATGATATTTAAGAAACGTTAAAAATTAAGATATAAGCAATCTCTGAAATTCTAGGATTTCAAAAAAAAAATTACATAATATTTGGAGAATTCTATTTACAGACTCTTAAAAAAGATATGAATTATATATCCCAGCTATAATGGTGATTATTTGATAGTTTGGGAGTACGGTCACGTAGTGTTTTATGGTAGTATGATTAGTGGAGAAGGTGAAGTATTGATTATTTGTATTGAGTGATTGAGGAACATGATGGAATATAATGAATGGTGATTAATGAGAGAGTATGATCACGTGATATTCTGTAACTATTATATAATTTTCCTATGTGGCAATTATAACCTTTGTGGTTTTTAATTATAGGATTAGTTATGTTCTAAAATATTTTCAGTTATATCTTATGTGATATTTGATTATAATTAATTTTTTTAAGTTAGGATCGAAAAGAAATTATTTATGCCATTTATGATAAGTTACCCGATAAATGTCATGACTTGTACTTTGAAGGTGTGTATTATAGGAAGACCCATTCAACCATCTTTTTGGGTCCTACAAGCCTAAAACTTGGGCCTACACATAAGGCCCAACATGCAGTGCCAATACGTGGCATTCTTCTATTTCTTGTGGGCCAGGACTGCTTGGTATGAGAATGTTGTGGCCGTACTAATGAGGTTTTACAGGCCCAGTGATGCATAAATGTACCGCATTGGCAACTTTATTTGGTTGAAATTTTAATATTTATTTTTATTTTTTATAAAATATAAAAACTCATTTTAAAAAAAATATTTAAAAATATTTAAAAACTATTCCGCCTCAAAAAAGAGAATCATATAAAAATTGAGTAATTTTTCCCCTTTTTTTTATATCAAACTATATTTTGAAATTTTTTCATAAAACTCAGCCAAAATATGCACCAATAACATTGGTGCAATATGATTTTTTTTTTTTTAAAAATAAACTTTATTAAAAAGTATCAAGACGATGCAAAAATATAAGGAAAATAGCATCCAGAGTGGACTGCAAAAGTACACTATCTAAGCAAATCCGGATCAACCGAACTCGAAACCTAACTATGCAATATCATAAAAAGCCTACTTTCTAACCAAAGAAAGGAATGACAAGTGTTCTGAAACACACGCCTATTATGTGTAATAACCCGACTGATTACTGTTAAATTGAGACTGATTATGATAAGTAATTGAACTGATTAAAATACTGAACTGACTGACTGAAATCTGAAACTGATTGATGAGTATATCTGTTTGAATTGCATTCTATCTGTTTGACTGTTTAATTATCTGTTCATGTTGTTATATTTAAACTGCTAATTGAAGGCCTTATCGGCGGCCGAATCTGAAATCGATTAGTGTCTTGATATCAGTAGAATTAATGTGATTTTATGGCGTATTGAATTGAACATTGATTTAGTATGATTAAATTGGTTCAATATTGATAAATTATATAAATTAAGCTAATTGACAAGAGTTTGACTTATTCACCATTATGCCATTGAGTGGCCCACTACTTTACACATTTAGAGGCTTGATTACATTGAAACAAAACATTTACTCAGCTCATTTTCCTTGTAATTGCCGACCAAGAGAGAGAGAGATTGAGAGAATTGAGTTCATCTTGTGTTTTGCTTGGAGACTTATAGAAATTGAAGTGTAGATTACAAATTGAGCTTGTGTATCTTACATTGAAGACCTAAGGTAGATGATTGACCTTCTTCATTGTGTATTTAAGTTTATTCTTGCATGATTAGTGGGTCTTTAGTGATCTAAGGCTTGAATTGGTTCAATAGTGTTGAATTATAGCTTGTATCATGCATGCATGTGTTTATCCTCGCATTTTGATGTTGAATTCATGGCAATTGCTGCATGCATGTTCATAATAGTGTGATAGTCCATGATTTCATCTTCTTTTGAAAAGAATTGGCTCATTTGAGCTAGCATTGAAGCTTTGAAATGATTTGAGTTCTTGCACGTTGCATGTTCATCTTGTTCATGAAAATTGGTTTGAAATTGAGTTTAATTAAACTACCCTTGGGCCTTGATTTTTCAAATTGAG
Source organism: Camellia granthamiana (assembly GCA_036172215.1). Lineage (NCBI taxonomy): Eukaryota > Viridiplantae > Streptophyta > Magnoliopsida > Ericales > Theaceae > Camellia > Camellia granthamiana. Next base: position 46,208,557 of record CM069916.1, on the reverse strand, counting down.
CTTTGAAACATGTTATATTATGAGTTTTGAAGTGTTTTCCAGAAAATTAGCCCAAAATGATCAAATTTGGTACATTTAAACTTGAGTTGAGCTTGAGGTTCGAATCTGGGAATTCCAGATTTTGAACTCACGCTCGAGCGGGGTTACTAGCGCTCGAGCGTGAAATTCGTGCTCCCAGTACTTTGCACTGTTTTGATGTCCGCTCGAGCAGAATAAGTGACGCTCGAGCGGGACCTTGTGTCTTACGCTCGAGCGGGTGTCGAGCGCCCTATCGAGCGTGATTTTCATACATCCAGTACTTTTGCCCTGTTTTGCAGACCACTCGAGCGGGTAAGTCCACGCTCGAGCGGATTCCTTTGTCTGCATGTACGCTCGAGCGGGGAAACCTACGCTCGAGCGGGACTCTGTTTTTCTGAAAATACTTTTAAAATGCATCTTTGCATCCTCATTGTATCCTAGGCATTCTTAGGCCTAGTTCAAGGCATCTTAATGAGGATATAGATGTAGAACACATCGAGGCAAATCAGGGATTCAGTTATTATCTTTTCCAACTGTATAGCTTAGTGTGTGTTCGTTCTGTGAACTGTGTAGGGTTGGCTTTCCAAGGAGATGCTCTAGCTTACCGTAGCCCAGAATTCTGTGAGTAACAACTGTGTAAAGATATGTTCAAAAATGATTATCTCCTGAACAATTGAACTGTACTGTTTCTGAACTAATACTGTTAAGTGAATGAATGTATGTCTTATATTCTGAACTGTATTGTGGCATCCTTAGTAACTACTGTTACTGACTGTTACTGCTACAGAGATCTCTGTCGGTTCCCTTGTTGGAACCACTACTATTTACTGATTGATGGCCATCATTTACTGCTCGGTCTTTTAAGACCTACTGTTTACTGTACTGCTATGTTAATGGATGTACCACATATCACTGAATGACTGATATACTGAATCAACTGACTGTTTTTTTTATACTGAAGGGACATTCATTCTTAACCTCTTTACGCATTATGTTATTCACTGGGCTTTAGCTCACTGCTCATATATATATGTAGGTGTTCAGGCACCAGACCGCGGTTAGAAGCGTCGGGGTAACTCCAGTTTTGTCCAGCCAACCACTGTGCCTTACTGCGAGGTTCCGAGCCTGTCAAGCTATGGCTTTGGGGTGTTTTAATTTCCCCGTCGGTCTCTGTATCTGTTTTGTATATTGTTTAGACCGTTAGCACTGTACTATACTGTTTAATAGGGATTAAGTCCCTGTTCTGAATGATTGTAAATGTTGTACATACCGTTCTGCACTGATTGTATAAATGTTTGAAAAAGTCTTTTTGCATACAGACTGTCACAGCTCGTTAGACATTGTTTATTTACTGTTTTGGCTTCCGCCAGCCCCTGTACTCTGTTTTACTGTCTTACTGTTAAGCAGGCCTTCGGTAATCTCGGATTACTAGCCGGTTACGGTGCTAAACCCATAGGGGCGGGTTTGGGCTGTGACATTATGCTTCTACCAAACCAACCACAACAAGCAATGAGAAGTAAGTAACCAAGCCTTTTGTCACCGCTTACCCACCCTCACCTCGCCCCAACTAAGCAAGACTTCCAACACCGATCTCGGTTGCACTCAAACCAACCCAAAAAGAGCAACCACCCTACACTAGAGCCGTGACACCACCAGACACTGCACAAACAAATGATCAACTGTTTCAGTATCTCTACAACACAAACAATACCAATTGACCAACACATGCCTCTGCCAGATCAAATTATCAATAGTAAGAATATGGCCTAAAGCAGCTGTCCAAACAAACCTTAGAAGGAGAACCCGATGCCCAAATATATTTTCAAGGAAACACACCACCAACACCCCCTGCAAGTATCCCCATAAAATGAGGACACTGAGAAAACACCTTTAGAACTCCGGACATCCTATACCATAGTATCCATTCTACAACCCATACGAAAAACCTAGAAAATCCACCAATTGGTCTAGCTTCTAATCATGTACAACATGACGAAGATGAACATTCCAAACAACTGAATGCCCTTGCACCTCCCTAACCGAAGCAATCAACTCCTCCATATCCGCTGCAATAGCGAAAATCAAAAGGAACATAGCCGCCACAAACAAGCCATCACACCACTGATCTTGCCAAAAGCGAACTCAATCCCCAACCCTCACTTTAAACCTAAAAACCTCCCTCCCTATCCAAATCCCCTTCCACAAACCACGAACACCAACCTCTCCTCTCCTCCTCGTACTTGGCCACTACCACCCTCCTCTATAACCTCTCCCGTTCCCCCACAAAACGCCACAATCACTTACCCAATAAAGCCCGATTAAAAACCACCAATTTCCGTACACCCAAACCTCCCATTTCCTTCTAAGAACAAACCCTCTCCCAAGCCACCAAATGATAATGAAAACCCTCATCACCCTTACTTCACAAAAAATCCTGTCCCTACAGGAATCACATGCACAGACACAGTACATCAGAATACTGGAAAGAATACTCTTGATCAAAGTAAGCTGCCCATTTTTTGACAAATATTAGCACTTTTACCCTGCCAACCACTGCTGAACTCTGTCCACCACCCTATCTCACACTTGAATCTCCTTAAAAGAAGGCCCCAAGGGAAGACCCAAATAAGAAACTGACAACCTTGCTATCTTACAGCCTAAGACGGCTACCAACATCTGTAATCGAGCAACCTCACCCATTGGTATCCATTTTTTTTTTGTTTTTTTGATAACTCATGTATCCCCAACCCGTTGATTTTAAGGGAAGCCAGGACTAATCCTAAGGGCCCTGAAGTTAACGACCGGGCAAACCTCTTGCTAGATTAACTCGCAGCCCTGACACCGCCTTAAAACATAACAAAACACATCGCAAGTTGCTAATCTGAGTAGCTTCCGCATCACAAAAAATTAACGCATCATCAGTATAGAAAATGTGAGAAACCACAAGAGAGGCAGACCCCTCCCCCATCTCAAAACCCGATAATAAACCCCCCTTGGATTGCCCTAGAAAACAATCTACTCAAGGCCTCCATAACCAAAATAAATAATAATGGGGACAGTGGATCTCTCTGCTGTAAACCTCTCCAAGTAGGAAAAAAACCCACCGATGTCTCGTTGACCAGCACAGACATCTGAACAGTGGAGATACAAAAATGTATCCATCTTCTCCACCGTTTCCCAAAACCCATCCTCTCCAACATGTCCAACAGAAACTTCCAATTGACATTATCAAAAGCCTTCTCAATATCCAACTTACACGTAACCCCCCATTTCCCTTGCCAAAACCGTGAATCCACACACTCATTAGCCACCAAAATAGCATCCAAAATCTGACGCCCGCCCACAAAAGTATTCTGAGACTCTGAAACCACCCCCTCCAACACCTCCCGAAGCCTATTAGCCAAAACCTTGGCCAATAGTTTGTAAACACTGCCCAGATGAATAATAGGCCGAAAATCTTGGATATCATCTACCCCTCTTCTTAGGAACCAAAGCTCTAAAAGTTACATTCAAACTCCTCTCAAATTGCACAATTTGATGAAACTGCACAAACACATCCATCACCTCCACTTTCTCTGACTTTATTTTAAAATCATTGAACAACTTTTTGTTGTGATAAGTGGTTAAAACTATTTGTTAAAAATAAAAGTGTGTTATTTGATTTTTCCTTTTTGATGAGAAAAGAGAAAACTATATATTTAACAATATGTTAAAAAAAAAATAATAATAAATCAAACCAGTAGAATTAATTTAGTGGCCAAAATTCGTTTATCTCTCACTAGAAGGTCAGTTTGAATTCCTTCATATCTTCCAATAATTCAATGTATCAAAAAAAAAGCAAGAAAAATGATACTTCCTCTGTCCCAAAATATTAGTTCCTTATTTCATTTTTTATTGTTCCAAAATATTAGTCTATGTTCAAAAATTAAGGACTAAAATAATATGAATTTCCTATTTTGTCTTTTTTAAAATTTATTAACAACACAAAAAGTACAATTATGACAATTGATATTTCCAAAAAAAATGTACTATCAAAGGATAATTTTGAAAAATTAATATTTTTAAAGTGTAATAATTGTACTACTAAAAAAAAATTAAATTCCCCAAAAGGGACTATTATTTTGGGACAAAAGGCAGTAGCATTTTCAAGATATCTCATTTTGTCATTTTACACATCAATCACGCTTGTGGAAACCTTTTATCAAACAATTGATAATTTGTTTTTGAAAATTTAAAATTTTCAAAATATTGATTTGTGATTATGTTCAAATTTTAAATAGTGAATATCAATCCCAATCAAATAATCAATAACAAATCAATACAATGATTTAACGTGAAAAAAACTTAATTGGAGTGCCTCCAATTGTAATAAAAAATCACGGACTAAAGTCAAAAAACAATCTACTAAGAAGACAAAAACAAGAATTACACAAATGTACCCTCAATCACCTAACGAATCCACGCTCGAATTGAACCGACCTCGATGTGCTTCTTCCACCACTGTCTTCATCTCGGAATTATCTTACTCAACGTTGAATCCACGGCGCCAATGTCGAATCCATAACGATGAACCACTCCAGAATTTACCAAAATTTCAGGCTCAAGTTCCCTAGAATCTATCGAAAAACATCTCTTTTGTAAACGAAATAATGAGAACAACCTTGATATTTGACAATCTGCAGTTCGTTGATCTATCGATCACCTTCTATACATTAAGGAAACTCATATAAAACATTCTCCAATAGAAAATATTTTGTCTTTTTCTTTCTCTCTAAGATTTTTAACGGCTTAAACCCTAAAAAACAGCAAACGATGCACTTAATAGAAAATAGGAACGTGAAGATCGCTTGAGCGCACACTTCACACCTCGAGCAGTGTGAATAAAGGCAGTACAAAACATATAGGCTGACTTCTTGAACTCAACATTCACCGCTCGAGCGGTAAAACTTTCTTTCCAGAAGTTCAGTTTGCAGACAGAGATACTGGATGCTTCTCTTCACCGCTTGAGCGCACAAATGAGCGGTCAAACCACTTTGGCCTTGATCCTCGTACATGGTCAGCGAAGTGGCAACACGAAAAGTTCAAGATCACAAACTCCTCTGCATAGGCACAATTCGAGTTACACTTGTATCTAAGCATTCACATCCTCACTGAAACAAAAAAACAAATAAAATTACAACTGAAAGAAATTTTGTTAAACTGAATTACCAATTATAAAAACCTAACAGTTTTGAAGTTTTGGGAGTATCTTCTTTGTCTAGGTCATGTGCACACAGTTTCAACCTACTTAAATTACAATTGTTTGGAACATTAATGAGTAGGTCAATTTTCTTTGTCATTTTTATTTTTTTTATTTTATAAAAAAATTTAGAATACATCGATTATTGAAATTAGGGCATGGGATCTTCAATTCTAATTTTTTTTTCCTCCCTCTATTCTAATGTATCTTCTAATAATTGAATCAAGGTAATTTAATTTTAACATTAGATGCAAATACGTTTGATTAGATATCGTGTAATGATTCTAGCTACGATCAATTTTTATGACAGATGAGCTCTTTCTCTCATTTCATCCATTCAAGTGTACTTAATTTAGTCCGTTGAATTTTTATATGAGCAGCTGCCCTAATATGTCCCCAGTTTTATCAAAAGGACTTAACAATTAATCATATTCAACTTATATAATTATACCAAGCTTCTTTTTTTTTTTTTTTTTTTTTGGGGGGGGGGGGGTGGGTGTGTGTATTTGTGGGGTAATACTTGTAGTTTATCAAAAAGCAAACTATTTTTAAAATTATAATTATTTGTGAGGAGGAGCTTAGATTATGGGTGGTAAGACTGTGGTCAAAATAAAATATCATGTCACATATTATAAGCACACACCACTTGCTAGCTTCACTGTATCTGTCTGTATGTTTGTGTGAGCTGCAACAATGAGGGGGTTGGAAAATCATGGTGTTTGTAGCGTGAATCAAGGGTTCATGCCTATAGAATTGCCGCATGAGAGAGAGAAAGTATGAGAGAGAAGTTATTGGCAATAGAAAAAGCTATTTGGAAAAAATTATTAAGTAATCTCCTTATGTCATGTGGTATTACTTATACAATATTCTCAACTAATAAAATATTAGGGAGTCTTATTTATTTATAAACTATATATATAAAGGTGGTTCGGTATTGTATCACCTGTAAATTTTTTGTTATATCATTAGTTGAGGGCATCATCTGAACAATGGTTATGATACTCTAAATTTACTAAATAATTACCTCAAGCTAGAAAAATTCTCCAAAAATTTCTTAAAAATAAAAAAATGTGTGAATCGAATTGATTTCTAGCCAACACTGCACTAATTAAATTGAAATCTATCCTAAAATGAAACTTGGTGTGACTCACCAGAAGACACTAATTTGAACTTATATCATATACATCATTTTCTTAGTAATTTTTTTTGTGTGTACAATATTGCTAGCGCTCCCCCCCCCCCCCTGCTAGCGCTCCCCCCCCCCCCCCCCCCAAAAAAAAAAGCTCACTAAATGGTCAAAAACTAAAGTATATGATATATAAATTCAAGTTTAATATAACGTATGCTACACTCAAAATAAATTATGCTAATATGATAAATTGAAATCGACCCTAAAATCAGAGTCTGGATCCTCGGCCGCCCTACCCAGCGGCCCTTTCCAGCAGCGCCCCAAAACGACGTTGTTTTGGGGCTAATTTTCCAAAAAAAAAAAAAAAAAAAAAAACAGAACGAGGGTCTGCTACTGCTGGGTTCATCCATATATATATATATATATATCTTTATATCTATAGGTGAAGAAAAAGAAAAAGAAGAGAAGAAGAGGAAGAAGGAGCTACTGGGTTCTGCTGGGTTCATCATCAAAAAAAAAAAAAAAAAAAAAAATTGTTCAAAATCTGGATTTGTTTGTGTGTATGTGATTACCTAGCTGGATTTGATTGTTGATGAAGATGATGAAGCTGATGATGATGTTGAAGATGATGATGATGTTCAAAAAAAATTTTGATCGCCGATGGCCTCTGCTTTCTCTACCTTTTTTTTTTTTTTTTTTTTTTTTTTTTTTTTTCTAGTTGATTTGGATCTGGATCTAAAGGGGGAAAAAAAAATTGATTCCTGTGTTGAAGACCTCTGTGTTTTTTTTTTGACCACCGATCTGTTTTTTTATGCATTTAAAAATTGATTTGGTCACCGATCTGTTTTTTTTTTTGATCTGAAAATGATGAAGACCTCTGTGTTGTTGTTGATGAAGGTGTGTTTTTGATGATGAAGATGAACTGAATGTTGGTAGATGATGAAGACCTCGGGTGTGTTTGGATCATTCTTCAAGAACTGAATGCTTTCCCAAATTTTCCAAGAATGCTTCCTAGATTTAGATCATTCTTCATTTCTTTTCGAAAATTTACAAAGGAAATATATATATATGGATGAACCCAGTAGTAGCAGACTCTCGTTCTGTTTTTTTTTTTTTTTTGTGTGGAAAATTAGCCCCAAAACGACGTCGTTTTGGGGCGCTGCTGGAAAGGGCCGCTAGGTAGGGCGGCTGAGGATCCGGACTCCCTAAAATCAAACTTGATGTCATGCATTATATTTTCATATGTGCACATTATTACTAACCATAAAAGTAACCCGATAAATGGTCAAAAACTAAAGTGTAAATCTACATTATCTATTTTACTTTCATATTATTTTTTTGAGTACACAATATAACTGGCCATAAAAGTAACTCTCCAAATAATCAAAAACTAAAGTGTGACATAAAATCAAATTTAATATAATGTGAGTCACATGATTCACACATTTTATTTTTTTAATCACTTTTCAAATTACTTTTTAGGGGTGAGGGCTGAATCACTAGCTCATGTTTAGGTCACAAGGTTGGCATATATTCCTTAGATAATATCAAAGGCAAGCCTTAACAGCCTCGTATGGTTTTCCATGGATGATATTAAGGTTGTTAAATTAAAGTGTTAGGTATTAGTATTTGCTTTATTTAAGAAACAAATTGAAATTAATAGTAAATCTTCAAGTTTTAGAAAATTTAGGTCCCATTTGTTTGTTGCTGCAGAGGTTGGATCGATGGAGACCCAAGAGCATCTTCAATTTTTCATTATTTTTTTATTATTAAATTAAACTAAAAGTAAATTCTAATTATTTTATTAAATTGTATCAAATTAAGAGAGCTGCAAAATTTTTACAAAACACAAAATTTATAACACTCATATTTTTACTTAAATTTGATAACTTTTTTTTTTGTTGTATAAATTAAATTTGATAAACAAATTTAGAAAAAAAAAGAGAGATGATTTTCTTTCATATTTTTTTTTTTAAAATTTAAAAACATTTGATTAAAAAAAGTAAGAATTGAAATATTTCATACCAAATCAAAACTTTTTAACTAAATTTTAAATCAAATTTAATATTAAAAAAAAGAGAGTAATGAGTGATGAGCTAATTAACCCGTTGGTTTAGAAGATAAAATACTATAATGTTGCGTATATATTTTTTAATGCTAAAACTAATGCTGCAAATGAGGGTATATATATAATGTCTAGAGTGCATCTTTATTTTTATTTAAAGCTGATATTTGGAATGTAGCTTTGTTTGACTACATTAACTATTATTGCCTATAATTCATCACCTAACTAAAACAACAAATCATTAGTAGCTTGTACATTGTAAATTTAATTAAACATTAATGTACGTTGAATTTGTAGGGTCTAGTGGTCCTCACAAGGGATCAACAAAGTTGACTGTGAAGAGTTCTAAATAATTAAATTTCCAGTTGTGTCTATAAGAATGGACTCTACTCTTCATAACAATCCATTGATGCATTACGTTCCCGATCTTTTTTTTTTTTTTTTTTTTCCCCTAAGTTAAGGTTTTGAGTGGAAAAATAACTAAAGAATAGATTACTGTTTTCTGAATTATGCATTGTATTCTGAAGATATAATTTTCAAGAGTTTTTTTTTTTTTTGGGTATAATAGAGAAAAAATTAATATGTTAAATAAAGTATTCTGGATGTGTATTGACTACTGTTCTCTTTTCAATTTTGTTTAATTTAGAGTTTAATACCAAATACAATTTTAATACAATAATTGTGCCATAAGCATGCCATAAATTTTTGAGAAATATATCATGATGGTGATGATGATGATAATATTATAACTTTGAAGGGCTAATATTCTGTGGAAATCAAAGTTACATTATTATTATGATTATGATTATTTGACTATATTTTGTTTATGAAGCCGTTGCTTATGAAGTGTTTATTAGTAGGCCGGCGTTGAAAGGTCTTTGTTCCTTTCTTCCTAATTCTCGCCAGCATCATCACCCTCTCTCTTGTTGCCTGCCGACACCTTGTTCTCTCTCTCTCTCTCTCTCTCTCTCTGCTCAATTCATGTGAAATCCCAACTCACCCCCCCTCTCTCTCTCTCACTCTCACATACAAATATATACATACACATGCCTATGTATATATAATCTACCTGTGATGCTTCCCTAGCTGTCCTTCGTCCGTCGGTGATTATACTAACCTTGGCTAGCATTACAAGTAATTATATCTGATTTTGTGATCAGTTTCTGTATTTATAAATTTTTGGTCACACATTTCTCTCTTTGTCTCTCATCTTTAGCTTATCTAATTCCACATAATTAAGAGTGAGTGGAATTGGGAGAGCAAAATTAAAAAGATGAATCATTATTCTTAAATAAATAACAAACAGAATAAGATGGTTTATCATTTTGTAAAAGGGAATTTTATAACTTAATTAAATTTGTCTCAATAATGCCATGTTCTCAAAAAATTAAAATAATGTTGAGAATTTAAAAAGTGTAAATATTCATTTTAAATATGAGTTATGAGTTACATCACCAAATTTTAAATATATATATATATATATGAGTTACATCACAACAAATATAAATCTTTAGTAGATTTTCGATCTTTTAAATCTGATAGTGGTTTTACTAGTTTGGATAAGACATGGTTTCCAATTTATCCTATTTTTACTTGGTTTTTTCCTTCAAAGAAATTATACATTAGCTTTTAGATGTAATGAAGCCAATAGATTTATCATCAGCAAATGGTTTCCACAAAAAAAATACAATAATCCAAATTTTGGATTATACATGTACATTGTTTTTAGTACATTCAACAACATTAATCATTATATATCTATTTCAAAGAGGAATTTGGATTCTCTTTATTTCATGTTGAAAACAAAGATCAGCATTACATTATTAATTATTATAAAAGAGTCAGGCCTATAAATTAATATTTTAAAAGCCAAAACCCTTAAGAGAGATATTAAAATTTATAATGATGTGATAATTATATAGTATAATAAGATCTATTAAAAAAGTGAGAAAAGCAGATGCTAAAATATAACATATATAAGATTCAAATTCTAGCGTTGAGTTTAAGAAATGAGCACCTCAACCACTAAGCTAACTTTTTAATCTCATATGTTATTTTTTTTTAGGTACATTTTAAAACTTAGATAATAGTTGAAAATTCTTTACTCCTATTTACAGTGTGAGAATTTTACATTATAGATTGGTGTGGCCCTACTTGCATTTATGAAAGAAAAAGATAAAATAGAAGTTAGACCAAAAAGTTCAACAGCCACTTCCATCCCCACTGGCTTTTGGTGTGTTTGTGTTTTTGTTTGTTTACCTGTTTTCATGAGGAGTGAGTGGCACAACTGACGCTGGCTGTGTCCACCATGTGAATTTACCATACTGCCCCCTCATCTGCAACTACCCAAACAACATCAACATGTGTACACCTCATGGGTATCAACAAAAATTGAGAATGAAATTAACCCAATGTTCTTCTATTCCAACTTCCAAGTGTATGGCTACTTAGCTTATCTTTTGTGGTTGATAATTTCATTTAAGTTGTGGGTGATGCTCTTTGACATGAAAATGAAGTAATATGTTAGAAAGTATATTTTTAACAAATTAGTGAAAAGATAGATATCTAACTTGGTGATACTCATGGGATTCAATCTGTCTGACAGTATTTTGTTATTGAGATTTTGAACTCGACTCTCTTAAAGATGAATGGCATTGTGGTTTGTGATTGTTAGATTTGCGACTATGTTTTGTTTAACCTCCTTGCAATTAATGTCTAATTTAACACAATTCTTATCAAATTTTCTCAAAGTACCTTCTTCTTGAGGAGAAGAACTTTAAGATGTGGGATTAGATCAATAATGTTATAATGGTAATGATATATAAACATTACTCGTGTACAAAAAATCTATTTAGAATAATAATATGTCGCATTTATATTTATTCATTGAAAGTTAAATGTCCATTACTATGATATATAATTACAATAATACCATTGTCATATCATTCTTGTTTTAAATCATGTATGAATATGATTTTTCATGATAGAATGATCAAATTTTTGTATCACGTTTGATATACTATGTGAATTCTCACATTTGTATTAGAAACAAAACAAATATAGGTGATAAAGATTATTAAACCTATATAATGGTGACAACTCACATAATGTATCAAATGTTGTGTAAAAATGTTACTCTTATTCCAGTAATGCTAGGGATCATGAAAAATATATCATGAATATTATCATGAAAGATTCTTAACCTTTGGATTACCCATACAATAAAACACCACACACTAATCAAGACTAATCAAGGGATGAAAAATTTTCATGATGTATTTCATGATATATTTTTCATGATCCCTAACATTACTCTATTGTAGGCCACATGGACTCATTTCTTCTTCTAATATTCTTTCTATACATGATCATGCTCAGGTTTCTTGAGAAAGGTAATTCTGAGCTAAAAATTAATGGCAATTTGTGATCATTAGAAGATTCACGCTAAATTGTGATAATGAATTGATGATTTTGACTTTGAACTCCTAGCATGCAACATGCAATTAAGAAAAAGAGTCTTTCAATTAGATTTTGAAATTAAAAAATAAATAAATAAAAATCAACTTAAGAGGATCTGATTATGAGTGCATGGAAAGTTCACTGGATGGTAGAGAAAAAAATGAGTTTGGGCTGAGGTATGCTAATTAATGGCATAATAAAAACAATAGCCCCACAAAAGCTCATGAAATAAAGAAACCTAAAACCAAACCTTTCAGTTTTTTTTTTTTTTCCCCCCCCTAAGAAAGGCTAAATTATTATTTTTTTTAATCACATTTTGTTTATAAATTTTGTTAAAGAATGCCTAATGTTGTGTTTGGTTGGGGGATTTGGAAAGGGAAAGGGAAAAGGTGTGTGAAACTATGTGAAATGTAGGTATATTTTTTTCACATTTCACCTACCTTTTCCATTTCCCTTTCCAAACCCCTCCTCAAATCCCTCAACCAAACACAGCATAAAGGAAACCGTTAACAATGCATAAAATTATATATTTTTACATATACTTTCATAAATAATCTATTATTATTTCAAGAATATTAACAAATGTTTTGAGAACACTCATTAATAAAATTCTTTGGTTATAAGTGGAAGTGATGCATCAACAATCAAGGGAAATAATTAAATGTTATCAGTACGACTTGTGAGATTTATATGAAACTTATAATCCACAGTATCGTCCTCCTAGCCTAGTCTTATTGGACTCGAATAATTTTGTATATAAACAATCGAGAATTAATCATTGGAGATCCTGATGAAATTAAAAATCAAACAAATCTCCAATGCCTCATTTAAAAACTTGAACTTGAGACCTTAGATCTTACGTTCAAAACTCAAATTGAGACATCAAAACCTCATCAATCCTATTAACACATGTCTGTCTCAATAAACATTAGTCGCTTTTGCACCAAAAGCCAATAGGAAAAAAAAAAATTCATTTTCATTCAGTCACCATTTTAATTGATATGCCTGATTTTCCAATGAGGTGAATAGTTACATATGAGAACAGCTATTCTTCATATCGATCATTTGAAGGGGTCATTAAATTCTTGTTCTTTATTTTATTTTATTGAGAAAATAAAATTGATTTGGATCTTCCCCAATCACCCTATTGATTATGCTAATTATACAATATTTGAACAACAATAAATCAGAGATCCTCCTTTGATGTTATATTCGTCTTTTCAAATCCAGATTCCAGTGGAGACTAGAGAGAGAGAAGACTACTTCCCCATTCCTCAACTAGACAAGGCAATGATGAGACATAAAAATATACTAAAGTTAGAGTTTTTATTTTATTTAATTTTATTTTAAAGAAAAGAAAAGAGAAGAAACAGATCATATATGTCTGAGAAAGAACAGATCACAAAGAAACAGCTGGAAAAGTTGAGCAGAACTTGTTCTAACAGAATTGAGCACATTGGTACTATCACCAGACCAACTTCTTCTACTCCAAGCAAACCTTAAAGTACAAATACATACATATACTACTATGCATGTCTATATCTATATACAAACTACATATAAATATACTACATTAGTATTTCTTCACTCTCTTGTCTGTCATCTATTACACCCACTATTAGGTACACCCCCATTGAATCAGCTTTTACATCAACAGCTCCATCAAGTGGGTAGAAATGATAAATGCTTAAAATTTCAATTTAAAGTTAATGATGTTGTTTGATACGGCTTATTCTAAATTAAAAATTGATAATCAGAAAATAGAAATCAAAAGTATTCATTCTCCAGCTTCTAAATTATTAGCTGTTCTCAACTTATTTAAGCTATTTCTGCCTAAAAAATTATAAACAAAAACTGCACTAAACAATCTGACACGGATTCTCAAATTAAAATAAGCTATAATCACTCCTATAATCCACCAAAATGTTGTGTGGTGTGAACTATATTGACCGAATAATTTTACTCTACACATTTTTAAATTTTGATGTACATAAATTGTTGCAAGTTTAATCAATTTTTACACAACAGCGAAAGGTTCGAGTTTTGCTTGTGATAAGACTTGAGAACAAAACTAGTGGAAATTCCAAAGCAATGTACTACAATTGCCAATAATATGAATCTAATTCCAAAAAACTAAAGGCATTAATTGATCTCTTCACAAAAGTGAAAGAAACATCTATAAATATAAAAACCAATTTAGCCCAATTGCACAAAACAGCCTAATATGTTCTCAAATCATAACAATTTGCCCAAAATATAATAAAAAAGAAAAAATAAAATAAAATAACCTGTGAACTATGTCAATGGCTATGAGAAAGGTGTCAATGTTTGATGAATTCAGCATCAGAGACAGCAGAGATCTCCAGTTGACTATGCTCATCATCATCATCATCATCTTCATCTTCCATTGGAGCTGGCAAGTTCAGATCTATCAAACTCTCTCCAAATTTACTAGCAGACTTTGATGAACTCAACAAGTGTGATCTCTTGTGCCCACCAAGTGCTTGACCTGAACCAAACACTTTGAAACAAACTGGACACTCATGAACCTTCTGATTCTGATCCACATTGTCTGCAATGCAGCTCTTGACTACCTTAGTGTGACTCGTTCTGTGTCCACCCAGTGCCTGAAACGATCCGAACTCTTTCTTGCAAGTTTCACACTGGTATTTCCTCTGACTCGGTGGTCTCAACTCGCCCGAGTCATCCGAACTCCATGTGTCCCTCGAAAGCATCATCAAACACAGAGCAACATCTTCCTCAGTGGATGTATCCGAGACCGAACTCACCTGTTCCAACTCGGTCACCGACTCGGTCGAACTGGGTTTTTTCAACTTGGGACTCTTCCGAGTCCGCTTGGATCGCCGGCGAGTTGGGTTTCTGGATGACTCGGTCTCGCTCTCTCTGTCTTGAACCACCGACCCTCCATCGAGAAACTCGGGATCTACTAATCTGAAGCTCCTTTTTGGGTTCTCTCTCAACCCATAAACCAGAGCTTTCTCTTCACTCTCCTCTCTCACTTGTTCTTCTTCTGAAGAAGAAGACAGAGATGAAGCTGACTCGGTAGGCTCACTGAGTTGTTGTGGCTTTTGGGTCTTGGGTGGAATCGGTAGGTTGGCCAAGTGAGACCTCATGTGACCACCCAAAGCTCTGCCATTGGCAAAAGCTTTAGAACAGAGCTTACACTTGTATCTCTCCATTAACACAACAAAAAAAGATAAAAAAGAAAAAAAAAACAGAGCAGACTCTGTTTCCTCCCTAAGATTTGTTTTGTTTGATTGTTTCTCTCCCTAAAAGATTGAGAAGATGGAGTGGGAACTTATAGAGGAGTAGGTGACAAGCATTCCTCTAATCTCCTCTCCTCTCTCCCCACCAAAAGCATTCCTCTAATCTCCTCTCCTCTCTCCCCACCAAAAAGACAGAGACAACCAAAAATGTGAATTTGCAAATATGAAATGGAAATGCTCGGGTGTATGATGTATTTGTATGTAATTTTATTATAAAATTAAGTTTATTTTTATAAATTTATATAAATAATCGTACAAAAATATATAAATTGAACATAAATTTGTACCAAGTATTTTTATGAAATCACTTATTAAATTTGTGAAAAACTTACGTAATTTATTTTTGATAAGATTACATATAATGTACACTGGAGAATTTTCAATATAAAATTTGTGATACTAGAATTTGCATAGTTGTAAATTTAATGTAGAAATGGATTAATTGTTCCATGGAAACGGCAAAATAGTCTATTAGTGTGAGCATGAATGGAGAAAGAGAGATTTCATTCCGTTGTACCTAAATATATATATATATATAAATGTTAGAATTTCTAAAAATTTTATCAAATGTCTACATTGTGTGGGTACTGCATCTATGTGAGACATTTGGTAAATTTTTTGATAGAATATTTGGAGTCTCTAGCATTACTCTTTGTGTATATATATATATATATGCATGGAGAAAGAGAGACAAGTGCCATGCAGATCTTGGCCATTTTTGTAGTAATTTTTTTTTTGGACAAATATATTAAATCCTTTCAAATTATTGACCATTTACACTATACTTTTTAATGTTTTAAACTTAACAATTATTCCTCTCGAACTATTTGAATTTCAATATCAAGTCATTTTGTTAGTCATTTGTCACATATTTGAATAAAAAATTGTCATATGTGATGCACATAATATCTATTTTATAAAAGAT
Source organism: Camellia granthamiana (assembly GCA_036172215.1). Taxonomy (NCBI): domain Eukaryota; kingdom Viridiplantae; phylum Streptophyta; class Magnoliopsida; order Ericales; family Theaceae; genus Camellia; species Camellia granthamiana. The sequence continues at coordinate 46,192,435 of CM069916.1, read as the reverse complement.
AAAATAAAAAATGATTTGATCTTCAAATTCAAATAGTTTGAGAGGGATAATTATTGAGTTTAAAATATTAGGTGGGTAAAGTGTAAATGGTCGTTAGTTTGAGGGGACTTAATATAATTTGTCCCCTTTTTTTTGGTGGGTAAATTACATTTGCCCTCCTAAAGTTTTACCGTTTTCCATTTTGACCGGTTAAGTTTGATTTTTCCCACTTTGCCCATTCATGTTTGCAATCCTTTCCACTTAAGCAATTTATATTTGCAATCTTTCCTACTTTACTCCTAAACTAACTTCCATCCAAAAAACTAACAGAATCTGCTACATCACCAACACATTAGTTCTATGTGTGATGTAAAAAATTCCCTAAAGATGTAAAAAATAAAAAGTATAAAAAAAAATTATTGAATTTTTTTTAGTCTTTTGTGAACATTTTTTTTCAAATTTATTCATAAACATTATTACATTATAGATGCACCTAAAAAAATAAAAAAACAAGTTTAACTAAAAAAAGAAAAAACTTACTCAAAACGAAAAAAATGAAAATATGCTGATTTAAATACTTGTATTGTCAATTCTGAAATAAAAAGTTTACTATCTTTTTTTATTTCGTCTTTTTTTCTTTTTTTTAATTAAATTTGTTTTTATTTTTTTAGGTCCATCTAAGTTAAATGCATCTATAATGTAATAATATTCATGAATAAATTTGAAAAAAAGTGCACTAAAGACTAAAAAAAATTCTAATTTTGTTTTGTTTTGTTTTTTTTTTTTTTATCTTTAGTGAATTTTTTTACATCACGTGTAGAGCTATTGTGTTGGTGATGTGGCAAATTCTGTTAGTTTTTTTTATGAAAGTTAGTTTAGGAGTAAAGTGAGAAGGATTGCGAATATAAATGGTCAAAGTGGGAAGAATTTCAAATATGAAAGATCAAAGTAGGAAAATCAAACTTAAAGGGCCAAAGTAAGAAGGATTGCAAATATGAAGAGTTAAAGTGGGAATGATTGCATATATAAAGGACTAAAGTGAGAAAAATCAAACATAAAAGGCCAAAGTAAAAAATAAATGAAACTTTAGTGGGACAAAGTATAATTTATCCTAATTTTTTTTAACAGCTTTGTCTTTGCTACATAATGCAACCTCTACCACTTTCCCTTTTCCTTTTATTTTGTTTAATATTTTTTTATGAATGGTATTCAGGTTAACTTATACACACTTAGATTAATCATAGATTTCTAAAATTAATGATTGACCAAATTTTCAATAACCCCTTAGAATAACTCAAATTCAAGATGTTAAATTTAACCTGATCAATCCTTGAAGTTCTCTTTTACTTTTAATTTAATATGTTTTTTTTTATGGGATTAACTTAATAGTTAATGCATAGAATTTGATTGTAGAATTAGATAAAATTTTCTTAAATGAGGTGGATTTCATTACAGAATCGTGGGTCTGATCTCTAATCAAATTTTAGGTACTTAAATTTTTTCTTAATTTAGGTGGTATTTGATAAAATTGAAAGTTAGAATACTGAAAATTAAGTATTAAAAATTGAATGTTGAATTTTTTAAGCTAAAAAGCTATTTGATAAAAAATTAAATGCTGAACTAAAAATAAGTTGTTTGATATGTATAAAATTAAATTTGAAATTTATTATTTAAATTGTATATATTTCAATTTTTATATTGTGATGGTGGTGGTTGTGGTGGTGGTGGTGGTGGTTGTGATAGTGGTGGTAGCAGTAGAGTTGATGGCAGCAGTGATTGTGGTAGCAGTAGCAATGGTAGTGACAATAAAATGATGGTGGTGCTTATGACAACAATAACAATGATGATGAAGGTGGTGGCAGCGGTGGTGGCATAATGATAGTGGTGGTAGCATGGTGGTGGCATGGTGGAGGCATGGTGGAGGTGGTAGTAGCATGATGGTGGTGGTTGTGGTTGTGGTGGTGGCGGAGGCGGTAATGAATTTATAATAGTGTATATCGATACTTATATTTAGTATTTATAAATTTAGTCAAAATTAAGTAAATTTCATATGATTTAAATTTTTTAAAAGTTTTATCCTATATTTTAAGTGGCCCTTAAATTTTTAAGTAATATTAATTATGATTATCAAACAAATTTAATTGATTATCACTTAATACATTCAGTTTTAATTGCTAAATTAATTTCTCAAATTTGTACAAATTTTAAAATTTTTTAGTTATAGGTGGTGGTACTTGATGTAGTCAAGTAAAGAAAGCACAAGACTTCATTTCAGTAGCCCCCAAAAGTTGCAATTTTCTTACCAAAAGTCATTTTAATCAACTACAATTATTAAATCAAAAGCCATTTTTTGATAAAATTTTAATGAATGTTTTTGAGCATTGTAGAATTAATCAATTTATTTGCAAAAAGATTTACATATAAATAAATTTTTTACCTAATTTTTTTATCACAAGATATGAAAGACTCAAGTATCACGTGTATTTATTAATGCAAATAACATCCATTGTATCAACTAATAAGAAGAATCAAGTGAAAAATTCATTTATGTAAAACATTACATTTTATTTGCACCTTAACTAGATTTTTCAAAGAGGTCATAATGTAAAAATATAAACCCAATACCCCATAATTGGGGAAACATTACCTTCCAGTTAAAAGTATACATGAGCGACTAATTGAGATAGTCTTATATATATATATATATATATATGTATGCATATATGATTCCAAAAACCTTTTAGCCAAATTTTGTTTTTCAACAGAGTGGACAAGAATTCCGTGGCATTTTTTATTTTATTTTGTTTTGTTTATATATTCATTCAACACTCTCACCTCATGTCAGATCTGTCCATCTTCATGCTGGCATAATGAGAAAATTGTGTTGTACATTTTTATTTCATTTTTTGAAGTATAATTAAACCATCATTATTAAGATATGTTTGGCATAATGTGCCATTAAATGAATATCAAGCTATGACTTGAAAAAAATAAGATTTGGGGTGCTGTTGTATTGGGGACACAATAGTCATTGCTATGCAGTCAAATGAACCCATTTTGGGAGCTATTTTAACAATTTAAACAGTTCACATTTAGATTATATCGAGTATAACATATTTGTAAAAAAATCAGATAAATTGGATATCGTTAATCTTTTCATCTACTCACATTTGTATCTAAAAAATAAATGATAACTGTAATTTAAAAGTATTAAAATGAATACAAATGTAAGTGGATGAAAGGGTTAATGATATCCGATTAATTTAATTTTTTACAAATATGCTATACTCAATATAATCTAAAATATAAATAATTTAAATTATCAAAATAGATTCAAAATGAGCCTATTTAGTTACATAACAATGACTACCCCAAATCCCAAAAAAATATTGGGGTTTATTGTAACAAATGACCCCGGCATGGATTATCCACGTGCGATAAAGAGTGGAAGCAAATTTTTATATTTTTTTAATTAATGATATATATAATCCTAAATTCAAGTTAAAATGTGTTTGGTAGTGCTATATATATATAGATATCTATTTAGGAGTTGTTTGGAATGACCTAAATAAGTGTATTTTTTGTCTTTTTATAAAAAGATGTGCAGAAAAGTAGAGAGGTGATGTGATGAAAAAAAGATAAAAAGATAAAAAGATGGATTATTTTTGGGTTGCCAAACTTGACCTTAGTTAAAAAGGCCGGGGTAATACACGAGTTATGATTACAGTATATTTGAGTTTTATATTTAAATAATTCTTTAAAAATTAAAATATTATTCTATAAAATTGAATAGAAAAAATCATTACATATATGATGGAATTATACGGTACAAAAATGATTTGCGGCACTAAAACTGTGAGCACTAATGCCCCTAATTTCCAATTTTGGTAACTTTTTTTTTTTTTTTTTTTGCCTTATATAGAATTTCGGGGCATTAGTGCCCCTGAAATTCGAGCTCCATATCGGAGCTGTTATACGGTATGATATATATAATTTTTTAATTTGTTATACTCCTAATGATGTAAACTCCAATTCTATTACCATATTATTTTGAGTGAATTTATGAGTTTTTAACATTTCTTCTGAACTTATAAAAAAAATATGGTGTGTAGCTGTTCTCAACAGATAAATATAAAATAAATATTAAGATAATTCTCTCATCTAAAAAAAAAAACTACTAAGATAATTTACTAAATTAATAAAGAAGAAGAATATATATATATATATATATAGACAAATGACTAATTTTATTAGTACATAAATCATATTCGCATAACAAATGACCAATTTTATTAATAAGTAAATCATTAAGTAAATTAATAATTTTTAATGATATGGAAAATATTTTTCAGTTAATTGTTTTATTAATAAATAAATCATTAAGTCAATTAACAGTTTTTAATGATATGAGAAATATTTTTCAATAAAAAATTTTAATAATTTATTATTGCATAGGAAAATATTTTTTTCTATGTTAAATTAAAATTTATAATAAACGATAATTGTAATTTCTAGTATTATAAGATCGATTCGTATTTTAAATATACCTTATAGGTGTATTTGTAATTTGTTAAAAAATAAAAGATTTATGTTTCATAATTGACCAAGAATATTTGCGTAATTACGAAAAAACCTGTTGCATAATTGACCAAGAATGCTTGCGTAATTACGAAAAAATCTTTACTCAATATATAGGCCACCATTAGTAAATTATTCAAAATGAAAAGGTAAAATCGGAAAGAAAAGACAAAAAAAAAAAAATACTAAGATAATTTACTGAACTAATAAAGAAGCAGAAGAAAAAAAAAATATATATATATAACTAATTTTATTAATACATAAATCATACTCGCATAACAAATAACTAATTTTATTAATAATTAAATCATTAAGTAAATTACTATTTTTTAATGATATGAAAAATATTTTTCAATAAACAATTTTGATAATTTATTATTGCATTGGAATTTTTTTTTTTTTGAGTATTGTGTTAAATTAAAATTTATAACAAACGATAGTTATAATTTCTAGTATTATAGGACCGATTCATATTTTAAACAAATTTTATGGGTATATTTGTAATTTGTTAAAAAATAAAATATTTATATTTCACAATTGACCAAGAATATTTACATAATTACGGAAAAACCTGTTTCATAATTGATTAAGAATGTTTACGTATTTACGAAAAAACTTATTGCATAATTAACCAAGAATACTTATCTAATTACGAAAAAACCTTCACTCAACATGTAGGCCACCATTAGTAAATTATTCAAAATAAAAAGGTAAAATCGAAAAAAAAAAAGACGAATCTCAAGCAGTTAAGCATCATATATATATATATATATATAATGTGGTGGGCTTATTATACTCGCAATTTATATATATATATATATATTTTAAAGTAAGGCTATAGATTTTAAATATTTTATCAAAAATTTTACTTACTAAACACTCATATAAATGTAAGACTCACACTCACATAAAGTGCATACTCATGTAATTATTTGGTAAAATATTTAGAGGTTCTCAAGTTTTTATTATTTTTATTACTTCAACCACTAGACCATTTCTTTTTGGGAAAGTAACCACTAGACATTTTCAACTTGTCCTAATATCAAACTCCATTTTCAACTTGTCCTATTCCAATTCATAATATGCCCAATTTAGTTGGAAATTTTTATAATTAATATCAATTATTAACATTTTCTCATCCCAAATAAGCTAAAAATATTTATAATTAATTAATATATCTGATTAGAAAAAAAGTTATTATTTATTTTCTCCCAACTTTTCCATTTTTTTGGAATCTTTTTTTTTAAAATTTTATTTTAATTTTATTTTATTATTATTACTATTAGAGAAGGAGATCTCACATCTAGCTTAAATATTACTTACACAACAAAGTGAAGTAGCATAATTACTATAATTTCTAAAAAGAAAAACTTTATAATAAATTTTACGTATCTTATAATTTTTTTTTTTTTTTTTCCCACTTTTTTCTTTCTTCTGAAGCAATTTTCAAACACACACACACACAAGCACGCATATATATATATATTTCTTTTCTTTTTATTTTTATATTGAGATTCTTAAATTAAACAAAAATTCTTTGACAGAAAGCAAAATATTTAAAAAAATTAATTACTTAAAAGTTCTATTTCCAAATGTTAGTAGTTCATATCTTATTTAAGATTTTTTGAAATAATAAGTCCTATTTAGTAAAATTAATAATATTATCAGTTTTTTTCAATTTTTAAAACTAAGAATATTATTAATTTTGCATAGTAATGTTCTAAATAATTGTTTCACTAACTGATAAAAAAATAGAGCATTAGATTAAACGTTTTTGCCCTTTTACTTATTGGTTTGATTCAACTATCCAATAAAATCAAGAATATTAACAGTTTTTTCAGTTTTAAAACTGAGAATATTATCAGTTTTTTCATTTTTAAAGTTGTTTTTTTTTTTTTTTTCTTCACATCAATGTTTCATCATCATGCTTCTTTATAAACTCAAAATTTTCAGTTTTGCACAAAAAATAATTTAGTTTTTTTCAATTTTTCAAAACAAAACATTAGTTTTTTTTGGCACACCATTTAGTGTGTTTGGTCTCAGTTTTCTGAAAATTCAATTTTTTGTTTTTTGTATTTTTTTGTTGTTAGTGAATATTGTCAAATTTAAAAAAAAAATTTAAAAACTTTTTTAGATACACATTACTTAAATATATCTAAAAAGTAAAATATTTGTGAAAAATATTTTAAAAAATTAATAAATACACAAAAAATATGAAAAATATATTGAATTTTAGTATTTTTTTTTGTATTTTTAGTATTTAGTGAATTTTTTAAAGATTTTTTTCACAAAAATTATACTTTTTAAGTGTATTTATGTTAAGTGTGTCTAAAAATTAAAAAAATTACTTAGAATATTAAAAAAATTCAAGAAAAACAAAAAAAAAAAAAAAACAAAAAACAAAAAACAAAAAACAAGAAAGTATAATTTTCTGAAAAGTATTTTCAAAAAACTAGAAACAAACATAGTCATTGTTTTTTAGTTTATTTAATTTGGGAGTTGATATTTTAAAGTTTTAAAAATTAAAATAAATGTCAAACCATCATGTTCCTTTATAAATAATCATAAATGATGAACAAATATTATTTAAAGGATAATTCCGACTATTACAAATTTTATGGAACTTGAAGGTTCAAAAAATCTTAATTAGAACTTAATAGAATATAAGTTCATAAATTAAGATTTGTGTATAAATGCCTCTATTTAAAATAACCCCCTTGAAATACTGCTAAGGAAATAAGAATTAATTTGTTGTTGTTAAATGCATATCTTATATGGTACTTGTTGGCTTTTTTGGCTTTCGAAGGTTAATAGTATGAATTTAAGCGTGCCAAGAAGGATCAATTAGTCCTTACAGAATTTATAATTGCTAACTAATTATCAAGCGATTGTGTTGAAATTTTTTCAGCCTTAATGAAGAGGACTTTTACTAGTGGCTTGTTTAGGAGAAAATTATAAATAGTAACAAGTAAATATAATTCAGAAATCGAATTTCATTAAGCAAATGAAAACTTACAATAAAGTTACAATGACTCAGCTTCAATGAGGTTCACAGCAACAAACTACTGAAAAACTACTCCTGAGAAATTAAGTGCAGTACAGGAATTGAAGTACTGGAAATATAAAGAACTGGAAATGTAAAATTGAAAAGAAAATGAAGTAAATAAACTGGTTTCTGGATCTGAGTCTGGGTCCCTTTTTATTTAGCCCTCTCTGCTATTTATACTCTTTAGTGATAACTGTCGAAGTGGTCTTTTAACCGTCGAAAGATGTTTCTACAATCTCTGGTCATGGCTTCGCTCAACTAGCTCCCACTACGCTTCTTTTGCAGTTAGGTTTTCCTTCTAAATTTGAATTTGAATTTGAATTATAGGTAACCGTTAAGCTACCTCATCTCGTGTCTCTTGACTATTCAGATGCCACACAGATCCGATACTACTAATATGAATCGTCACGTGCTTGTCTTTAATTGGAGACTTACTTAATTTCCCAAATTGCCATTTAAGTGTTACTTGTCACTCTGTGATTGACTTTTACAATTTATACAGCTAATAGTACTCATTAATACTATTTTTTTTTTTTAAAAAAATTAGGGGTTGTGGAAGAGGCCAAACTGTAACAGTGATAGGCTTTCTAGCGTGCCGACTGGTGCTTTTGGGGGACTAGTGTTTAGAGTAGCCTCCACGCCAACTATTTCATGTGCCTACACCACACCACACATGTATTAACTACATACCAAAAATTTAAAATTAAAATAAAATAAAACAAAAATAATAAAAAAAGACTCTTAGGATAAAAAAAAATAGGCTGTCAAGTGGGCTAATTCCCATTTGCATTAGCTACTCCCCTCCTGCCTAAATTTGTTGTTGTTTTTTTTTATTTATTTATCATCATCTATCTGTATGGCCATGAAGATTTGACAATCTCTATTTGTATAATTTTTTTAAAAAACAAAAATTAAATGCAAATCCATTTCATTATTGTACCAATGAGGGGATAAATTCTAACCATCAAAACTTGGAGTCATGGGTGCAGAGTAAGATACAGAAAATTTTTTTAGTATAAGTTTGATACCACATAATTGTTGACACTTGATATTATTTTTCTAAAATTTTAAGTCGTGGTATATTAGTATGCCCCTTTTGTGAGAATAAGGTTTTATATTTTTAAATCCTTGATACAGATAGACTCGATGTGATAAATTATTTGATTAAAGTGTATTAGGACAAATGACGAATAAGATGTCCTTAACCCAATTGTGCATAAATGCATCCTATAATCATTAGAGCAACTTAAATAACAGGACTCTAGTTAAAACGGGTTTTGAGTGAAGTAAAATGTACACATTTTTGCTTATTTTTTAAAGAGAATGTTTTCATAATTCTAGCCGGCTCTAAGTTTTCGACATTGCAAGAAATTCACAAGAAGGGAAATTACAAGTTTGACAACATTTCCTTTTCACTTTCATGTTTTAGCTCTATGTTGTTAATTCTTTTAATTTTTTTTTTTTCATTAACAAGACAAAAAAAAAAAAAAAAAAAACCATTACTTCGAGTTGGAAGACCTATACCATGGTCTCAAAAAATATTCAAAAAATTATTATAAATTTTAGATCAATGATGTATATTAAAAGTTAGTGTTACAGAATTAGCCTTTAAATGAATCATGAATATTGATGTGAAATTTTGAGACATTTTTATTTTATTTTATTTTATTTATTTATTTATTTTTATTTTTTTTAATTCTGGAACAATAGCATTACTATATTATATTGGAGTAGTCTATTTATATATATATATATATATTTTCTTTTAATAAAAAAAATATATTGAGTGTGTTTGGTTTCGATTTTCTGAATTGAGCTTCTTGAAATTGAGCTTTTTTTGTTTTTCTTATTATTTTTTTTTTTTTAGCGAATATTTTTTTGAATTTAAGCAATTTTTTTTTAAATTTTTTTTAAATGTAATTTACTTAGATATATTTAAATAATAAATTATTTGTGAAAAATATTTTAAAAAATTAATAAATACACAAAAATATGAAAAATATACTGAATTTTCATTTTTTTTTTTTGTATTTTTGATATTAGTGAATTTTTTAAAGATTTTTTTTTTTCACAAATATTATACTTTCTAAGTGTATTAATGTTAGGTGTCTCGAAAAATTTAAAAAATTGCTTAAATTATTTTAAAAATTCAATAAAAATAAAAACAATACAAAAAATAAAATAATAAAATTTTGGGGGATGCACCAATAAATCCCAAATTAATAACTTATATACTGTTTAGTCCTAAAAGTTTTCTTATAGACTGAAAGGTCCCATTACAATGTTTCAAACATCAGATTAATGTTTTAAACATTAGATTTCGAACATCAGATTAATGTTTCGAACATTAGATTGATGTGCAAATGGGACTAAATGGAGCATAAGAAAACTTTTAAGACTAAATGGTTCAACTTTTCAAAAACTAGTACTTATGGGTAAATTTTCCTAAAATTTTTTGAAAGTGAATTTTGAAAATTAAAAATAAACATGGTGATTATATTTTAAGGCGAGAATTAAATGGAGAGAGAGAAGTCTATTTGTATATTTATTTTTTTAATAAAAAAAATATTATATTTTAGGGTGAGAATTAAATGGAGAGAGAGAAAGAGAGAGAGAGATAACGTGACACGTGACACTCCTAATTCAAAGAAGAATATGGTATGGGGCTTCCGAACTGCTTTCCCGATTCGGATTCGCACACATCCGGAGGTTGAGGAGGAGGAGAGGCCTGTTTGGTTGCTTCTCTCTCTCTCTTCTTTTTTGCAATCTTTTTCAGAGTTCGGAGCAGATGGGGAAAGAAAGTAGAAGAAGAAGAATAAATTAAAAGAAAAAGAACTAGTGTACTTAGACCATCTCCAACGGTTAACCAAATCCAACACCAAATTTAAATTTTGATGAAAAAGGCCCCTTTTCATGCTCCAACCGTTTCATCAGATTGATATCAAATTCAGAATTCAGCAAATCTTTCACCAAACTGAGTACAGGCGGAGTATTTCAGCAAATTACTGTTACTGACCGTTGGGATGAGAGAACCGGGCGACCATCCGGGTGACCAACCAGTTGACCAACCGGTCACCCTAGAAAAAAATTCAGACAGTTCACTAAACGGTTCAAACAGTCCACAAAAAAAAAAAAAAAAATTTTTTTTTGCCTAGGTGGTCGACCACCCGGTCGACCGGCCGGTTGACCACCCGGTCGACCACCCAGGAGTCCAAAAAGTTCAGTTCAAAAGGTTCAAACCGGTTAAAAAAAAAAAAAAAAAAAAAAAAATTTGGGCTTCACCGGTTGACCGGCCGGGTCGACCGGCCGGTCACCCAACCGGTTGCCCGGCGCCAATTTGGTGAAACGAATTTGATGAAAACTGTTGGAGCGCGAAGTATCAAATCAAGGAAATCGCACATTTTTTACTCAAATCTGATGAAACTTTTGCTGAACCGTTGGAGATGCTCTTACTGAAGATACCCTCAACAGAGGAAACGGAGACCACAAGCTACTACACTCTTGGAATGTTAGGTTAGTTTGGGAAGTAGGTTGATATTTTGATTTTTTAGTTATTTTAATTTGGAAATAAATTTTTTTTATTTGGGTTGGATTTTTTTATTTTTTATTTTTAAAAATAAAATAATTATGATATGAATGTAATATTTTATTTTATTAATTTTTTAATTTATTTTATCTTTTTATAATTATTTTAATCTCTTCTCGCATTTTAACCTCGTGCCAAACGAGGGCATAATAAAAAGTAAAGAAAACTAGGCATTGTGAGTTGTGATCACCTCCATCTGCTTAAATGCACTCATCTCTCTACTTGCTTTTTGTTTGTTTGTTTGTTTTCTTTTATAATAATTTCATATCAATGAATATTTGAAAAAATATTTTCAAATTAATAAGAAATTTGTATAAATATTAAAAAATAAAATCACAAATTTTTTTATGAATTTATAATTAATTTTTGAGATTTCCAAAATGGGTCTAATTTTCACTTCCAAACAGGTTTTGGTTTGAGATAATTGTTTAAAAGTCTAACTTAAAGAGAGTATAAGGTATTAGATTTAGTGAATATTTTTTGTTAGTAAGAGATTCACTCTTTGTAAAATAATTTGACGAGAAATCATTTTATTTGTTTTCAAAGATATTTTTAATTTTATCCCTTAATTTATCTGTTAATTTTTATTTTATCTATTTGACTTTTTTTGACTATCTATTCAAATTTATATCTATCTATTGAGTTTTTTTTCCTTATTTGTTCAATTTTTTTCCCTATCTGTTCAAATTACATGAGTTTTTTTTCTCTATCTGTTCAAATTCTGTGAGTTTCTCTTTGTTTTTATATGTTCAAATTTTTATTTTTTTCCTTTCTGTTGAATTCTTTCTATCTGTCTAATTTTATTATCTGTTAAAATAACAATTCGATTTTTTATCTGTTAAAAGTTAAAACAACTCTGATATGTTAAAATAGGCCTAATTTATTCAAATTCTCACAAAAAATTTATCTGTTTAAATCAAATCCTATCCAAACCGAACACTTGTTTCTTTGCATCCCAAACCTTGAGATGTAACCTCCCAATCCCTTCCAAAACCCAGAATTGCATAACATTACAAACAAAAACACAAGTACTGAACATCCAAATCTCACCATACATTTTCTCCACAAAACACCAAAAACACAGTGAGAGAGGTCCAAAATTCCAAGTTTTTGCGTTCTCTAGACATTTCTGATCCAAATCTAGATTTGAGGCATTTCTGCAGAATGAATTGTGGAGTGATGGATTTAGAATACTCCTAGATCCGCGCAGGTCTTAGAACAGTCCTCTTGTAGGCACCTGAAACAAGAACAGTTCCGATCGGGGGTGCCAGAATTAGCACTTCGACGGTTTAGTTAGTCTTCTTCCTTATGTAGGGTGAGAATTAGTTTTTTGAACATCTCTGATCACTAGATCTCTTTCCTCCTTTTATAGACCTTTTCCCCTTAGGTTTTATCCTTTACTCCGCACCTCGTTTGGATCTTAGCTCTTCATGGCTAGGGATCGGCATCTAGACACGATGTCGACTTGTATAGGAATACTCGGCTTCTGTTTGAAGACAGTATTCGGCCTCATGAGTCCGAAGGGTAAGGCCCAATGGGCCGATTCGCAAGTTGGGCCCTATAATAAAAGGCTACAAAAATTTAGCTACCACAATTGTCCCCCCAGTAGTTGGCTAACTGCAGACCCGTATAGACGGTGAACTCGGTGTTTGAAAGGGCATTATTTGGAAACGTATTGGGAGTTGGGAATACGGTGGACGCGCTTTTTCAACACATGCCAGAAAAGACGTAATAGACAATGATTGTGGCTTCGCTCCTCTTCATGCTCTCTCCATATTTAATGCGTTTTGAAATAGTTTCACCCTTGCATTTCGCCTGAGCTTCATTGTTGCGCAGCATTCATGACTTCCAACCTCAAGGCTTCTGTCGTCCTATTCTTGCTTCTTTTCTAGCCTGCGACCCTTTCATTTTCGTTCATAAGTTCTCCGAGTTCCATTTTCTCATTCATTTTTATCATTCAACCCCTTTGTTTCTCTATCTTATTACCTTTACTCTGGTTATCCTATGGCGAATCACCTCAAGACTTTTTTTTTTTTTTTTCTGAAGACAGAGTCACAGTGTTTTGTCATCACTTTTCTATCCCTGATGACGTTTAATTGTCGTTAGTTGGAGATGGTGAAGTGAGCATGGATAGGGTTGATGAGAACACCATTGTGTTCTCCCTTTTGGCAATCGCTGAAGGGGGAGTCTGTTTTCCCCTCCATCCTACTCTTAGATCTATACTACAGCATTGGGGTTTGATTCCATCCCAACCCAATGCCAATTTCTACCGAATCGTGATGGGCGTGATAGAATTAAACTGTCGCCTTCGACTTGACTTAGGGATTTCAGCCATTCAACATTACTACGTCCTTGCCAAATTGTCTGGTCGACAAGGGCGGTATTTCCTCAGGGCGATAGACACCAATCACCATCTAGTCACCATGCTTGCCAACTCTGGCAAAAAAGTGGATGACGTGATGGTTGTCGTTCGCGGTAACTAAAAATTTGGCGAAAGAGAAGATCACCAAACTCCTATTCCCAAGTGCAAGGGCGAGCTAGGTTGTCGATTAATCCTAACTAAGCTTTATTCTCATTCGGTACGTATTCCATCTAACCATTTATTCATGATACAGGAAACAACTTGAAAAGGTCCCTTGCTTCCACCGACGAGACGGTGCTCGCTCAAATCAAGGCGGTCCTTGAGTTCGTCAGTCGGCCAAATCTACAAGGCCAAGGTCGTGCCGCGCACATCTTATTTTGGTATGAGCCAACCTATACCACCTTTTCGGTGGCCGACCATATTCTTATTACGAGGAGCGAACAACAACTTACAACTCTCGTGTTTCCTAATTTCGTTTATCTGAGAGACATCGGCGTTGGGGAATTATCTGCCAGTGAACAAGCCAACGGTGAAGAGGCTGACCAAGAAGCCAACCAAAACGATGCAGACCAAGCTGTTGATGCCGAATGATCTGAAAATGAAAACGCCGAGATTGTTTTCTCCTAAGCCGAACGGTCTAGAGAATAGATATTTGACCTTGAGCAAGCCGGCTCTAGTGAACAAGTAGAAATCAAAAGTCCATGAGAAGAAAACATTTTTCTAGACTTAGACGATTTGCCTGGAGTCGGCTCAGAAGATATGGTGGGTAAGTCCCTTGCGTAGTTTGCCAAACGACGCAACGCCAAAAAAATGGCAACAAGACGGAAGACTGGACACGCCGAAGAAGCCATCGCTATTCCTCTAGTAGCTGAAGTCGAGGTTCAGCTGGCGGATGAATCGACGCTTGATGACATTGAAATTTCGCTTGAACCTACACTAAAGGAATTGGCGACTGAACAGCGAGGGGAGAAAGGATTGCTTCCCCCTTTGACTTGGCGGCACCGTTTATTATCCAGCCGAAAGTTAAAGGGTCACCACTCGCAACCGGCGCCTCCGCATTGAAGGATCCGGCGATGGCTTTGGGGGTAGCTGCGACCATAGACCTTCCTGTGGACAAGGTCGCATTCTGCGCCGAACAGGATATGGTTTCCGTTGCTTTGGCCACATAATCGACTATTTTGGTAAGTGCGCTTTATATCTTTTTAGTTTCATATTTCTCGTCATTTATGTATTGTTGGTTTTGCATTAGGCCGCTGAGCGGATTACTGAGATTGAATGTCACCAACTTGATACTTTGGAGCTGATTAGTGCATTGAGGGCAAATGTGGCGGCTGAACAGAGCAAAACGAAATCAGCTATAGCCGATCTGGCTATTGCCACCCAAAAGGATGACGCTGAAGCAAAAAAGGCTAAAGAGGAACGTGTTAAGGCAGTCGCTGAAGAAGAGAAAACAAAACATGTAGACCTGCTTCGCTGTACTGCTAAGGAGTGGGCAAAAGTTGCAGACGCTACGCTACAAACGACGCAAACGAACTTGGATAAGTTGAAAGCTGAACTCCAGTAGGCTCGCTCGGCCGTTGAAGAAGTGAAATTGGCAGCTGCCAAGGCCTTTGACGCTGGAGAGCTGGCCGCTAAAGAATAGTACACTGATGAAGCGCTGAAATTCGAGAACAGAGGCTTCAAGCATGGTTAGATGAAAGCCTTGGAGGCGGCAAAAGTCACACTTGACATGCCGATTCCGTACAAGCAGGAAGAAGTGGAGCCCCTGGAATCGGACCCTGAGGACTTCTGAATCTTTTTTTGTTTGTTTTTGTTTTATGCTGTAATGGGGCCGTTTTCATATATAAAGTGAAACGGATGTAATGACTTAAGTTTATCAATGAAAATAGTTTATTTTTATTTTTTGCTTTCTGTTTCCATGTTGTAAGTCTAAAGTGCAACAGATGTAACGACTCCGGTTTATCAATGAAAACTTATTGTTGCACGATTCTTGAGTGCCATATTTGTTGCAAAATAAAAACGTCTTATCCGACACGTCTTAGTCGTTTTAATGAGCACCATGCAACGGTCAAAGTGGGTAGGATGTGTCTATTTGGCTGGATTCGTGTCCATAAGGTGTGGTGTCGAATAGATTCATATATCTACCCTTGCCCCAGTTGACTACCTCTTGCGCCGAACAAGAGATCGGCTGATGGGCACACCATGAAGCGGTCAAAGTCGGGCAGGATGGGTCTATACGGCGACATTTGCATCCAAAAGGTGTGATGCCGAATAGATTCATGTATCTGCCCTTGCTCCAGTTAACTGCCTCCTACGCCGAACAAGAGATCAGCTGATGGTGTAGACACCCCATTTTTGACCGCCCTTAAGACTTGGGCGTTTTATTCCAAACACTCGATAATGAAAGTTACACTGTGCAATCTTTTGAATTCTCAGCAAAGAAATTTGGATTCAAGCTCTAATCCCAAACCTTGCACCCCATTTTGGCCAAACTATTTTAGACCTTAAAACCCTCTTTTCAAAATATTTTTCTAAATACTTCTACAATGTTTGAGGCTTGCATTTTGTTTAAAAACATTGCACTTTTATGTAAACCGAGTAGGGACAAAGTGGAAATGAATCGAAGAGAGGTGAACTCTTTAAAAAATCTTTTAAAACTTCTTATTTATAGGTTTGGAGTTGAAGAAAATATGAGGGGTTGGAAGAAAACCAGTTTAGGAAAGGTGAGCGTTAAACCGTTGAAAAAGAACTGAGCAGCCTTCACAAACTAGGCCTATCTCTTTGCACACTTAGACTTTAGTAGTGAGGCCACCACCATTGGAAATTAGACTTCTGGGGCTTCACTTTGGACTCAAGCATCATCTAAAACCAAGTTTGGATGGCGGAGATGTGGCTGTTGAAAAGTTGGGCATCAATTCGGTTAAGATAAAAATGAGCAACCTTCACCAAAATAGGCATATCTCTCTGACCACTTAGAATTTATTTATGAGGCTGCCACCATTGGAAAGTAGACTTCCGAGGCTTTAATTTAGACTCAAGAATGACCGAAAACCTAGTCCGGATGAGGGAGATATGCCAGTTTGAAATCGGGCCTGAAATGCAGTCATTGAGACCCGGCCGGGTCTACGTAGAACCGGCCGTGCTTCATCGAGGCCCGGCCGGGCTTCAGTGAAATGTTTTCCAGAGCTCCTTTTTGGGCCGATCGTGCATTATTGAGGACCAGTCGAACCTCGATGGTGTCAGATAGACAGCTGGCGAGAATTAACAAATATCTTTGTTTGAAGATATTTTTGGACCATTTTGGCTCAAATTCTATAAATAGAACCTCTTCCTTCAGATTTTAAGGTTAGAAAAAAACCTTCCAAGAGGCTTAGGCATTGATAAAACATCTATCTTCCTCTTTGCTTTCTTTAACCTTCAAACTGTTTTTTTAATTATACATACACAATACATACACCATTGGAGCTTGGTTCTTGAAGCTTTTTGCTAGAGTTTCAAACCGTATTTCATAAACTTGAGGGTGCTTTGGAATCAAGTTTGTTTAACCAAAGCTTTCTCTCTTCAAGAGGTATAAGCTTCTCACCTTTTTCCTTGCTTTCATTTCCATCTTTTTCTTGTATTTATACACTATTTTGGATCCATCCCAAGTATTGAAACTTGGGGTTAAAGGGTTACCAAAGGTAGAGAGGTTTAACAACCTTTCTTGCACCTTATCCCATAGCTCATACCCCTTGTTTTCCCACTCTTTTCTTTGGTTTACATACTGATTTTCGGAGTTTAAAAAGGCTGAAAAAGGTGATTTAAAGGTTCCAAAAGTGGAGGGGTTAGCCACCCCTCCTTAGTCTTGCTTACTAGTTTTGTACCTCCTTGTTCTTCCCTGTCTTTTGGTGCTCTTTTAACATGATTTTAGCCACTGTTTTTGGGCTGTTTTGGGACTGTTCTTGGACTATTTTGGGGCTGAAACATATGATTTAAAATTGCAAAGAGTGGAGGGGTTAGCCACCCCTCAGGCTTTGTTTCATAGTTTTTTCTCTACTCTTTTTACTTACTTTCTCTTGCTTTTACCTATTAGGGGCTGTTTTAGGGCTGTTTTAATTTATTTAAATAGCTTATGCTTTGATTACTTTTCTTGTTGTCTCATATGTCCTTGTACATAGCTTGTTGCATGTTGTTTTAGCTTTTCTTTCATTAATTTCCATGTTTAAGAACCTCATTTTAACAAGCAACCTATCATCCATTTCTTTCATTTGAGGGTTGTTTCAACCGGTTGATGGTTGTTCAAAACATGAGCTAGAGATCAATGCTTAATGGCTTAATCTCTACGAAGGTTCATCGCCAACGGCATAGTCTCTCTTTCATGTTGAGAATCACTTCCCATTTGACACGCTTCTCATTTAGTGGACGTAATCATCACCTTGGACCAAATGGACTAATGAATGGCAATGACTAAACAAATTGGTTTAAAATTGGATCAACGTACATGAAGAAAATGGTTGGAATTGCTTGAACTTGGCTGGACGTTATGCCAAGTTTCTTGTGTCAAGAGTTGTCACATGCTAATCCATGGCATTTTGATGATTCTTGAAGTGGAGCAACCTCCCTTTTTGAGTTTATTCCATGACAAGAGGGAGGGGTGGTCTCATTCATTGCATTTTATTGATTTTTGTCCAAAATCTCATCCAAGACCATCAAGCAATCAATTTGCTCATTGATGGCTTTGGAATCAATTTCAACCTTCTTTCGAGGTTTTCCCATGACAAAGAAGAAAAGAAGGACAAATAGAGCTTGAGAATGCTCTATCTGCACTGATTTCACCTCAGAACATAAAAACAGAATTTTGCACCAAATTGATGCACGACCGATCATTGTAGACCCGGCTGGCTGTCAGTGATGCACGACCAGCCCTTGGTGTGCGGCCAGCAGTGTAATTTTGCAGAAACAGAGGCAGTGGTTGAAGGTGAAATAGAGATGGCCTGGGCAGAGAGAGTAGCTTTCAGGTGCTGCGTATGCAACCTCCATTTATCTTCCATTATGCTCTTATCAAATGCGATTAATTG
Organism: Camellia granthamiana; assembly: GCA_036172215.1. Taxonomy (NCBI): domain Eukaryota; kingdom Viridiplantae; phylum Streptophyta; class Magnoliopsida; order Ericales; family Theaceae; genus Camellia; species Camellia granthamiana. Next base: position 46,173,827 of record CM069916.1, on the reverse strand, counting down.
TCTCATTAGTATTATTGTCATAGTTGTGAATAAATCTTATTTTAATTAATTGGTTATAGTTAGTTGATTAATTCAAGTGTAGTAATAATTAATTAAGTAGTTGTAGCTGATTAATTTGTGTTGTAATATTTAAATTAGCTTAATTAGTTGTAGCTAATTAGTTTACTTATTTAATTAGCTTAGTCTAGTTAAATTCTTAATTGATTAGCTTAGATAGTTTAGCTATTTATTTCATTCAGTTTTGTAATAATTAGCTTAGCTTAATTAGCCTTAATTAGCTAAGCTTAGTTAGCTTAGCTTAGTTATTCATTCGGACTCTCTTTCATGGGAGCGTAATGTAATAATGTGTATGTCTTCCAATCCCACGTCTTTCTCCCTTTTATTTAACTGTTTTTGATGGTTAGATTAGGGATATGTTTTAATTAGCATACCTTATGCTTGCTTCCATTCATCTTGTATTGCATGTACCCAGGCTCGGCGCATCATTCAAACTGCATTGTCATTTCAAATAAATCTTTGAATACGTGTTTAAACGCATGTTATTTAATTAATCCATATGCCATGCTTAGTAGCCAAGCCTATTAAATATCGCATGTGTTGCATTAGACATCTTGTATAGTTAGGAATCATGCATATTTTTCTAACTCTGTTATTTTATCTTAACTTGGAGTACTAGGTGAGTTTTAACGCCTTAGCATACTTGGATGAGTGTAAGTGATTGTCATGTCTAGCATGCTTACCATGAGGCTAAATGCTTATTTGTTAAACTGCTTGAATGCTTGTGGATGAAGGCTTGTTACTTGAATTGGAACGATTCAACGAATGTACGTTTAAGCCCACTATGTCTAGTGGCAAATTCATAGTTTTAAACCCACTTTGTTGAGTGGCAAATTCGCAAACTTTAAGCCCACTTGAGGTGGCAAAATCAAACCCTTTTTCACAAAAACAAACATGAAATTGAGTTGTTTCAATTCTTGCAATTTTAGTCTATACTTGCTTGTGCGTATCACATAGTAATGCTAGCTTAAGTAACCGGAACAAAAGCATATAATGTTAATAAAAATCATATCATGATTAGTAGAGGTCGATATTTGATCGGGCGAGTAGGGGTGCTCAATTCATGACCTTCCCCTCTCGTACCTAAGTTACCAAGTCGAGGCAACTTTGGTGATGACGGACACGTGGCCTTTGGCACGAGTTATGGGTTTCCTAAATTTTCTCAAAATAAAATTTTAGGTGGTGACTCTATATCTGGCAAAACAGTCTAATTTTGGCATTTTGATTCAAAATCGATTTTTCAAAAAGATTTGCTGGATTTGGACTTTTTGGTGTTTATCAATTTTACATTGCACTTGTGAGATTAGATTCAGAACTGCGGGAGTTCGAACTGTAGGGCTTTCTTCTGAGCTTCTGAGAGGAGGCGCCACTACAACAAAAAACACATTTGATAGCATTCGATAAATGTTATCAAAAGTAAACAATAGCATTCGTTGGAATGCTATATTTGCCCATGTTATTAAAAGTGTATCATTTTTTATAACATTTATCGAATGTAATTGTCGAATGCTATCGTAAATATATTATAACAATTTTTGAATGCTATGAAATATTTGAAAGTTACTAAAAATACCAAAGGATAACAATTTGTTAATGCTATGAAATTGCTTTTATAGCAATCTAGTAACGTTACAATTTACCATATCATAACTAACTAAGAATGTTATAATAGAGCATCCCAATAAACTTTTTGATAACATTTTTTTAATGCTATAAATTCCTCATTATGATGGCAATTTTAAATGCTATCATATAGTATTTATAAATATAATAAAAATCCATTTCAACACCAATATTGGAAACCTAAATCCTATAAATGCAACAAACACATTTTCAACCATCACATACAAAACAATATCATCATTGAAAAATAACTCATCACCACAAATTTCAAGAAATAATAAAATTGTCATAACATTGTCTTAATAAAGTACCAAAACACAATCTCTCGCTATGTTCAGAAAAATAAAAACAAAAACTTGAAGCCATAATGTCGATATGTAGAAGACATAATGACACATTCAAATTCCTTTCTCTGCACCCACAAACTTCCAAGCTGACTTCTATTAGTTCCATCTTCTTTCCAAAGCTAATAACTACAAAACAAAATCAACATGTCAAAGTAAGTATAATCAATTTAAAAATGGAGTCTATATCATTAAAAAATAAAAATAAAAATAAAAATAAAATTATATCAATAAACAAAGTATTTCTACCTAATGCTTATATCTCTACTCTATTTCCCTTTCAAAAGCATGTAAGGAAATACATAGTGACATAGTGAATGCAAAGGAGAATTGCCATTAAGATTTTTTTGAAAAAAAAATGAATGTTGTGCCAGTACATGCAAGCTTTATGTTTGTGTGCGTGTGTATATATATTTTTATATTTAGTTTTCTGCAAAAGGCTCAAACATGTACTCACTTATTGCTATTATGTGATAGAAACTGGAAAATTTCTTAAATATTCTAAAATGGTGGGGTGTCACAGATTCATCTAAAAATTTTTAAGAGTTCGCAACATGGTGGCTTGTAATGGATATGATGATGCGATGAAATGTATTTGAAAATCTTTATTTTATGTAGTTTTGTGAATTATTTGGTTCTCAAGGAATTACCCTGTTTTCAATTAGACATAGATGTGATTGTTATGAACTTAAGGAGATGGTAAAAGTTTGAGCAACTTTTTGGTGAAGGCAACACAAAAGGGATTATTTTTCTGCATTGATGATTGCTAGTCTTGAAATGTGGGAGTAGGAGGCATGAAACATTGAAAGCTATTCAAGTTAGATTGGATCTTATAATGGCAATATTAGTGTTTTCATGATGGGTAATATGTTGTTTCATTAGAAGTTTTTGTGGAGTTTTGTATTTGTTGTTATGTTGTTATCTTGCTAACTAATTCATACTTGTTGATTTGACTTCTTGATGCATTTGGGCTTTAGCTTACTCTTCTTTTTGTAATATCCTATCGTTTAAAAAAGTGTTATTGCTTTCGTAATATCAAGCATTCCTTACTCTTCTTTTTGTACTGTCTTATCTCTTAATAAAGCGTACTTTTATTGCATTATACCGATTCCGGTTTAGATTCGACCCATCTATTCATAAAAATAAAAATAAAAAACATTTATAGATTCTCTACAAATACATTTCTCAAGGTGGAAAAAATAGAAATGAAAATAATAAGATGTAAATTGTTCATGAAGAGTAATTTTTTTAATCTTTACAAAATTACCAACCTGTAGAAGCGATCACTGCCCCATAACAACTCTGTTAGTTGGCCATGCAACTGTAGTACCCACAGTGTCTTCGATGTAAGTCATGTCAGTAGTAGGCCTCCATAAATACGCACCAGCTTCTCTTGCAAGATCTACCCATACTCTCATGGCATTAGGTCCAATAGGAATGTGATGGACAAGTTGTTTCGAATCACTTGAAGACCAACGCCCTTCAGCAACTGCTTCCCCTGACCCCATCCAATCCAGCAACTTGCATTTCTTGTTGGGGGTGTTAGTATTCTGACTCTTTAGTAACAAGGCAATGACAAACAAGAGAAATTGTCACTTATATAGGGTTGTTAGCTCCCCCATTTCTTTCTCTATATATACACTATGTTAATATATAAACCCTCCAATTTGGTGATTACTATTGAAACTTTCTTATGTTTTTCCTCTTGAATTCTTCAAATTTTTTATCTAACAAATCAATTAGGAAAGCATTGTTGTAGCACGTATATTTTACTTAGCTTTGTCTCAAAAGCATCTGTTCTACTTTCAAAGTTACAATTATTCACTGTATATGTCATTGCATTTGTGTTTTTCTTTAACCCATTACTAGTAGTCTTAGATGGATACTTAAGTGGTAATCTAAATTTGATCTCTAAATATAAATATACTAATAGGAAGGAAATGTATGTGTGCGTGCATGTGTGCACACTACTTTAATGTAAAATGGAATGTAAATAATATTTTTTATTGAGGGAGAAACTATAGGTCTTGTTGGTCCTTCCTCGCTTGCTTGATTCTGACACCAAAAAATAAAAGACAATAATGTAATTATGTTAAAAAGTTAGAAACCTATATAAGTAAATTTAATAAATGCATAAAACTACTTGCCTTATTTTTCATTAGACGACTAACTAAGCTCTCCAAATTTGCCACTCTTTCTTTCAATTGACTAGCTTCTTCTTTTTCCTGAGTTTTATAACTATCCGTTTGCAAGAGTACACATAATTTAGTAAGAGTAACTACTTTACCAAGCCCTCTTATTCGCCCACGATTTTCACGGCCAAGAATTTTTGAAAGAGCATCTTCTTTTACTTTAAGAACATATGATGATACTGGATCATCAAGTTCAACTTGTTTCAATTTATCCTAAAAAAATATTGTTATTATTATTATTATGTCTTAGTAGATAAAGATGACAATATGAGTATCAAGATATATATATATATATATAAATTATTGAATAGAGAAATGTTCTTACAATAGTTTCAGCAACAGTTGTGTTTATGGGCTCACCACTCTTTTTGGTATGTGCCTGAATCCAGACAGGAACTCTAGATAGAGATGAGGAGGTTGCACCTTTGTTTTTCTAGGGAGGGGGGAAAAAAATTCATACTATAGAAAAAATACAAACAGAACTAAATAAAATTTATAATGAAATTTGATGTTACCATGTCCTCAGTCAACCGTGCATATCCCTTGCGACTGCATGTATGTGGGAGTTGTTTCCTTCTAATTTTTTTGAATTTCTCACTTTTAGCCTAAAGCAATTAATCAACTTCAATATTTTTTTTTGGGTCAACAAAAATGTTCTATTTTATTGAAATTAATACAACATTATAATAAAATAGACAATCATGTTTAATGGAATAGCAGCATGCTCCCTAACAAAGATCAAACAACAATGATGATTAGTGATCCCCTTGCAACAAAACAAAACAAAAACTACTTGAAACAGAGCACCCAAAAGGATGATACGCTGAAATTGAATAACAACTTTAGCCTTACATGTACAAAAACATAGATCCTTAGTTACTGGGGTCTCCCTAAAATAGGAAGCACCCAAACAATAAAATGAAAAATCAAAACCCATAATGGAATTTTCTAACAATCTGATGCATAATTAGAACTACTATAATATTTGTTTTTCAAATTTTGCCCATTTACCAAAGTGGTACTTTGTTAACTTTTTCATTTATGCAAGTGTCTGCATTCTGATTATGCACCAGTATAGGAGTTCCACAATAGTTTTGACAAGAATAGAATTTGCCTTTATAAAATAGTATTGATAACAATAGAATTTGTCTTTATCAGATGTTGACAACTGCAGAAGTTTCTTACCTTAAACTTTTCACTCGTCTTTTCCTTCAAGAAATCCTTCCACTCATGAATTGATTTGATGTTATCAGGTCGTAGTTTAAGCCTTTCTTCTTCGTTTGATGCTTTCCTTATTTTGGTAACTAATCTTGATTTGGAGGCCCTTCAAAGATCATCCATTAGCATAAATATATGATCTTTCTGCCACTCTTCATCTACCTTAAATCTTACCTGCAAGTTGTATTAGCATGAATGTTATGATTATTTTAACTTCAAAGCAAAGATATTTAAGTTTGGTATACTACACCTGAATAGATTTCCATAAGACTTCTCCCATCCCCTAAACGAAGTTTCCTCCAATCAGGAAGTGTTACAGGTATGATCTCTTGAACAAGAGCTCCTAAGAAGGAGGATAATTTGACCAATCTATCACCAATTGGTTGACCCAAGTCATTGTACGCTATTTCAATTCGGCTTCCGCCATCTATTGCAATTGTTTTCAATTTGGTTGGGCCCCTTTTTCGTTTAAGATCTTGTGAACCCACTATAGAAACTGCAGCGGTTTCTAGGGAATCTTGAGGCAAGAAGTTGAATGGTCCTTCAAAAGAGACTTCACTTGATGTATGCCTCGGACGTAACCTCCTCTTACAATTAGCAACCATTGTAGCCAACCTATTCAACAAAATAATAACATAGCATCAAATTCCAAACTTAGTTAGAGAAATGAATTGAAATAAATAAAGTATCTTGAAACAAGAATTGAGTTATATACCTTATAAATACATAAAGGCTACAAAAGTGATAGAAATGACCAAGCAAAAAAAACCTGTATATATACCATCATTTCCCAAAAAGCTTCAAATAAAAACTTGTAAAGCGTAATATCATACATTCATCATAAGTTAAAACTCTTTATCTTGTTTCAAACCACCATAAATAATTCTGAAACAAATTTAGAATGTAAACTAGTGCTTGAAAAAGAAATTTCAAAATAACATTATAAACTCAAAAAACTCGAGATAAAAACTACAATCTTTTCAAGAGTAGCACACAAATCACACCAATATGCCCTCACAATCTTCTCTCGCAAAACTGCCTTCATCATTATCATCATCAATGTTCAAATCAAGTGACGAAACGTGGACATATCCGCATTTTCATCATACATTTCCAACTCATAAGAACCTCTTGGCAGTGCCTTTAGTAAAACATACCAATTAGATGAATCAGTTTCTCTCAAATAAAATACTTGTTTTGCTTGTGAGGCCAATATAAAAGGCTCCCTCTCATATTGGTTCTCACCTTGGGGTAGATTAACAAGTGTAAAACCATCTTCAAATCTAACACCATGTCCAATATTTGCCCAATCACACTTGAATATTGGAAGTTGACACGTATGGTAATCTAATAAAATTATATCTCTAATCACACCATAATATGCAATGACATCAATAACTTGGGAAGTGTCCTTTGCACTTGCTCTGCACATGGTCGTAGCTTCAATGGAAACGTGTCACGACCCAAACCCGCCCCTATGGGTTTAGCACCGTAACCGGCTAGTAATCCGAGATTACCGAAGGCCTACTTAACAGTAAAACAGTAATACAGAGTACAGGGGCATGGCGGAAGCCAAAACAGTAATTAAACAATGTCCAATGAGTTGTGACAGTCTGTATGCAAAAAGACTTTTCATTCGTATGCACATTCATAACGAAACAGTCTATACATATATGTACAATCATTCAGAACAGGGACCTAACCCTATTATAACAGTACAGTAACAGTGCGATCAGTCTATACAGTATTACAAAACAGATACAGAGACAGACGACGGGAGGGGGGGGAGGGAAGTTAAAACACCCCTAAGCCATAGCTTGGCAGGCTCGGAACCTCGCAGTGAGGCACAATAGTTGGCTCGACAAAAAAGGGGAGTCTAACCCACGCTCCTAGCTCCGGTCTGGTGCCTGAACACCTACATATATATATATAAACAGTGAGCTAAAGCCTAGTGAATAACATAATGCGTAAAGAGGTTAAGAATGAATGTCCTACAGTAATGAAAACAGTTCATTGATTCAGTATATCAGTCACTCAGTCATAACAATCATATGTGGTACATCCATTAGCATAGTAGTACAGTAAACAGTAGGTCTTAAAAGACTGAACAGTCAATGATGGCCATCATAACAGTAAACAGAAGTTCCAAGATAGGAACTGACAGAGATCTCTGTAACAGTAGCAGTAACAGTAACAGTAATTGCTAAGGATGCCACAATACAGTTCAGAATAGAGGACATACATTCATTCAGTTAACAGTAACAATTCAGAAAGCAGTTCAGTTAACAGTCAGAAAGTATTCATTTTTGAACATATCTTTACGACATCGTTACTCACAGAGTTCTGGGCCATAAGCAGCTAGAGCGCGTCTCCGAAAGCCAACCCTAAACAGTGACAGAACGAACACACACTAAGTTACACATTCAGGAATCAAAGACTTAGTCCCTACTTAGACTCGGTGTGGTTCTACATCTATATCCTCATTAAGATGCTTTAAACTAGGCCTAAGAATGCCTAGGATGAAATGAGGATGCAAAGATGCACTTTTAAAAGCATTTTCAGAATTTCAGAAAACAAGGGTCTCGCTCGAGCGTGGCTTTTAACGCTCGAGCGGACATGCAGACAAAGGAGCTCCGCTCCAGTGTGACTTCCGTCGCTCGAGCGAACTGTAAGCTACAGTGAAAATACTGGATGCTCAAAATTCACGCTCGATGGGCGCTCGACCCTTGCTCGAGCGTGAGACACAAGTCCTCGCCCGAGCGTGAACTTTCTCGCTCGAGCGGACTGCAAGCTCATGCAAAGTAATGGATACACGCATTTCACGCTCGAGCGTCACTTTCTTCGCTCGAGCGGGCGTCATGATCACAGAGTGTACGCTCGAGTGTGAAGTTCCTCGCTCGAGCGGGGGTCCAAAATCTGGAAATTCCAGATTTGGACCTCAAGCTCAAAACCAAGTTTTAATGCATCAAATTCGATCATCTTGGGATAATTTTCTGGAGAACACTTGTAAACTCATAGTATAACATGTTTCAAAGCTCAATTTGAAAAAATCAAAGCCCAAGGGTAGTTCAATTAAACACAATTTCAAAACCAAATTTCAAGAACATGGAGAATAAGTACCATGCAAAGTCTCATTTGAATTCAAGGCTTCTATACAAGAGCAAATGAGTCTATTTCTTCAAAAACATGGTGAATTCATGTCCCTTAGCAAAGATATGAACATGCATGTAACAATTTCCATGAAATCAACTCAAAATTCATTAATATAGACATGCATGTAAGCCTTAAGCTCCAATTCAACAACTTAAGCTAGTTCTAGACTCAATCCATTAATTTGACATGAATCATGCAAGAAGAAGCTCAATTCATAAACAAGAGGGTAATTACACTACCTTAGGTCTCCAATGCAAGATAAGGGAGCTCAATTTGCAATCTATGCTTCAATTCTTCAAGCCAATTCACAAAATCAAGTTGAAATCACTCATTTCCTCCCACTCTCTTACTCTAGTCGGTTGTGGCCCCTAAAATGGCTGAAGAAATGTTAAGCAATGTATATGAATAAGTCTCACAAGTGTTTAGCAAGTGGCCCACTAGGATGGCAATTTGGTAATTAAAGCCAACTATGCAATTTAGCTTATTTTAATCTAATTTAATCATGCTAAATCACATTTCAGATAAATATGCCATAAAATCATATAAATTCTAATGATCATAAAACGTCGATCAATTTCAGTTTCGGCCGCCGATAAGGCCTTCAATTCGCAATTTAAAACATAAAACATGGACAGATAATTTTAACAGTCAACAGATAGATATGCATTTAAACTAGCATATTCAATCAGTCAGTTCAGTATTTCAATCAATTCAATTACTTATCGTAATCAGTCTCAGTTTAGCAGTAATCAGTAGGGTTATCAGTGATCAGTGGAGAGGGTTATTACAGTCTCCCCTCCTTATAAAGAGTTTGGTCCTCCAAACTCGAATTACCTTCGTTTTGGAAGAAAACAGGATTCAGTGGAAACAGTTCAGGATATCTTTTAGCCATGTCATCTTCCCTTTCCCAAGTGGCATACACGCCACCATGGTTTTGCCAGTCAACTTTCACTAACGGGATCTCTTTGTTTCTCAACTTCTTGATCCATCGATTTACAATCTGAATAGGCCGTTCCTTGTAAGTGTAATTATCACTCAGCACTACACGAGTAGGCTCAATCACATGAAAAGGATCCCGGAGGTAGTCTCTCAACATAGAGATGTGGAAGACGTTACGCATATGCTCCATTTCAGGAGGAAGCGCAACTTGATACGCCACCGGATTGATTTTCTCGATAATCTCATACGGTCCGACATATCTCGGCGCTAGCTTGCCTTTGATTCCAAAACGAGTAAGGCCTTTCATCGGTGTCACTTTCACAAAAACGTGATCACCTACTTCACACTCTTTGTCTCGTCTTCTGATATCTGCATAACTTTTCTATCGGCTCTGTGCGGTTTTCAGTCTCTGTTGTATCAGTTTCACTTTTTCTGTAGTTTCATACACAATCTCAGGCCCAAGTAAAGGCCTATCTCCAACTTTTGCCCAGCAAATCGGAGATCTACATTTTCTGCCATACAATGCCTCAAAAGGCGCCATACCAATACTTGAATGATAACTGTTGTTGTAGGTGAATTCAGCCAATGGCAAATGGCTTTCCCAATTTCCCTGAAAATCAAGGACACATATTCTCAGTAGGTCTTCCAGAGTCTGAATGGTCTTTTCTGACTGGCCATCTATCTGAGGATGGTATGCATTACTCAGTCTCAGTTCAGTACCCAATGCTGTCTGTAGGCTTTGCCAAAATCTCGATGTAAACTTCGAATCCTTATCAGAAATAATGGACATAGGCACTCCATGCAATCTAACAATTTCATTAATATAGATTACAGCCAATTTGTCTGCATTATAAATTGTTTTGACATGTAAGAAGTGAGCAGATTTAGTCAGTCTATCAACAATAACCCAAATTGAGTCCATAACTTTACTGGAGCGAGGCAAACCGACAATAAAATCCATGGTGATATGGTCTCATTTCCACTCCGGTATTGGTAAGGGCTGCAGTAAGCCTGTGGGTCGTTGATGTTCCGCTTTGACTTGTTGGCAATGAAGACATTTCGATACAAAATCAGCAATTTCTTTCTTCATTCCCGGCCACCAGAAATTCAGTTTCAAATCTTGGTATATTTTTGTATTTCCTAGATAGATAGACAGTTTTGAATTGTGGCCCTTTTGCAGAATTCTCCTTCTCAGTTCAGAATCATTCGGTACACACAGTCTTCCCTGGAATTTCAATACATTATTTTCAAATTTAAAGTCCGGTTTCGGTTTAGATTCCCGTTCTTTAATGATCTTCTTCAAGAAGTCATCATGTTGCTGTTTCTCTTTAATCTCTTCAATCAGTGCCGGTTGAGCAAAAATAGCAGCTATTGTTCCACCTTGTTCTCGCAAAACAATCTCAATTTCAGATTTTTCAAGGTCACAAAGCAACTCTTTCTGTCCGGTGAGTAAACAGGCTAAGTTTCCAATCGATTTCCGACTCAATGCATCGGCAACGGTATTAGCTTTTCCCGGATGGTACAATATCTGTAGGTCATAATCTTTTATCAATTCTAGCCATCTCTGCTGTCTCATGTTCAGTTCCTTCTGTGTGAAGAAATATTTCAAACTCTTGTGGTCGGTATATACTTCACATGTCGCCCCATAAAGGTAGTGACGCTAGATTTTTAAGGCAAATACCACTGCAGCAAGTTCCAAGTCATAGGTCGGGTAGTTCTTTTCATGCGGTCTCAGTTGTCGGGAAGCGTAGGCAATAACTCTCCCATTCTGCCTTAAAACACATCCCAAACCCTTATGAGAAGCATCACTAAAAATGGTAAAATCATTCGTACCTGAAGGTAGGGTAAGAACCGGTGCAGTCACAAGTCGAATTTTTAATTCTTGGAAAGCTGATTCCCTTTGGTCAGTCCAGTCAAATGATACCCCCTTCTGAGTCAACTGTGTCAGTGGTAGGGCAATTTTAGACAAATCTTTGACGAATCTCCTATAATACCCGGCTAATCCCAAAAAGCTTCAGACTTTTGTAACATTTGTTGGTCTAGGCCAATTTACCACTGCTTCAACTTTCTGTGGATCAACTGAAATTCCATCCTTGCTAATAACATGTCCCAAAAACATAACATGATCAAGCCAAAATTCACATTTAGACAGTTTAGCAAAAAGTTTCTGTTCTCTTAGGGTCTGTAGGGCAAGTCTCAGATGATGTTCATGTTCTTCTCTACTCTTGGAATAAATCAGAATGTCATCTATGAATACAACAATAAAGTCATCGAGGAATGGTTTAAAGATTCTGTTCATGAGGTCCATAAATGCAGCAGGTGCATTGGTAACACCGAAAGGCATAACCAAAAATTCGTAATGTCCATACCTCGTTCGAAAAGCAGTTTTATCAATGTCCTCTGGTTTAACTTTCAGTTGATGATATCCGGATCTGAGATCAATCTTAGAGAACACTTGAGCACCCTGTAACTGGTCAAATAAGTCATCAATACGCGGTAATGGATATTTATTTTTCACAGTTACCTTGTTCAGTTCATGGTAGTCAATACAAAGTCTCAGTGAGCCGTCTTTCTTTTTCACAAACAAGACAGGAGTGCCCCACGGTGAAGTACTAGGCCTGATGAACTTTTTGTCTAACAGTTCTTGCAGTTGGACTTTCAATTCTTTCAGTTCAGTCGGAGCCATTCGGTAAGGGGCTTTAGATATTGGCTGTGTACCCAGAATCACATCAACAGTGAACTCAATCTCCCTATCAATCAAATCCCCTGGCAGATTATCTGGAAAAACATCTGGGAATTCTCTGATTATAGGAATACTATTCACGTTAGCGTTAACGTCAGTAGATACAGTCAGTACAGAACAGAAATACCCTTTACATCCCTTTCTAATCAGTTTGTATGCTTTTATAGATGAAATCAAATATGGGGGAGGTACCACTCCACTTCCATTAAACACAAATTCGGGTAGGCTAGATGGACAGAAAACAACTTGTTTTGTCACACAGTGTATAGTGCCATGATATTTTGTTAACCAGTCCATTCCCAATAGTACATCAAAATGATCAATATTCAGAGGCAGTAAATCAATATACAGATGCATATCCCCAACAATAATTTCACATGCATGGTACATATAAGCACAAGTCACAGATCTCCCAACAGGTGAAGATACAGCTAACAAGTAATTCATGGGTTCCAATAGTCTATTCAATTTTCGCGAAAAAGCATGCGATACATATGAATGTGTAGACCCCGAATCAATCAGTACATATGCATTTTGGGTACAAATTGAGAGTATACCTGACACAACGGTCTCGGTATTTTGTATATCTCTCGGTACGAGTGCGAACACTCGGCCTTGCCTCATAGGCTCTTTCCCAGTAGCTTTAGGGTTGGGTTTTGGTGGGGCAGTTGATGCTGTTGCGCTTGGTGCAGCTTTACTATTGGCCTGCGGAGCAGAGGGGCAGTCTTTAACCATGTGGCCCACCTTGCCACACCTGTAACAGGCTCCAGATATTTTGTAACAGACCTCTTTGTGCTTCTTGCCACACTCAGAACAGGGTGGTATGGAACCACTCCCTTGGCTGGGGCTAGTTGTTGACCCCGTATTCTGTTTCTTGTTCAATGGGTTATTCTTGCCTTTCTTGAACTTAAAACCCTGCCTTTTACCACGCCATTCAGACGCTGGTGTTTCAGTTTGTTTCAGTGCCTCGATGTTCGACTTAGCCATTAATGCTCGGTCAAGAACATTTACATAGTTCGGTAGCTTTAAAACATTTATTCTATCCAGTATTGCAATATTAAGGCCACCTTCAAACTTCCTGGCCTTCTTGTAGTCAGTGTCCACCATGTGTGGTGCATATCTAGCAAGTTCGGTGAACTTTGTTTCATATTCGGCGACGGACATGGTACCTTGTCTTAGCTGTTCAAACTCAGTCACTTTTCTGTCCCTGACACACTGAGGGAAATACTTTTCGAAGAAGGACTCTTTGAACTGAGCCAAAGTTACAATAGTGTTAGTGTCACGGACCAACATCCACCACCTTCTCGCCTCTTTTTTCAAGGTAAAGGTGGCCAACAATACTTTATGTGCTTCAGAGCACGGGAACACTTCAAATAACTTTTCTGTTTTAAGAACCCAGGCTTCAGCCTTTAGCGGCTCAAGGCCTCCCTAAAAGGATGGCGGTTTCATTTTGCTGAACTTCTGGGTGAGAGCAATTATATCCCCATCATTAACATTTGGTTCCGGCTGTCCCGGAGGAGGAGGTGGGGGCTGGTGGTTCTGTTGTTGCTGTTGCCTTAAGGCTTCAGTTAATAGTTCGACAGTTCTTTCAAGTCTTGCCATTCTGGCCTCAGATGATTTAGTTTCATTAGCAGTGCTTGCATTATCCATTTCACTATATGCAACACAGTAATAATAAACATAGGAAGTTGCGTACTTTAAACATTTAAACATAAGCAGTTATATGTTTGAACACATTAACACATATTCATGTCATGTCCACACACACTTTTCATGCTCATGTAATGCCCTAATTGCTTTTCAAGGACACCCTATAGCTCATTTGGACACGTGTGTGCGGTATAACTCGTGGTTAAGTATCGCTCTGATACCGCTCTATCACGACCCAAACCCGTCCCTATGAGTTTAGCACCGTAACCGGCCAGTAATCCGAGATTACCGAAGGCCTACTTAACAGTAAAACAGTAATACAGAGTACAGGGGCATGGCGGAAGCCAAAACAATAATTAAACAATGTCTAATGAGCTGTGATAGTCTATATGCAAAAAGACTTTTCATTCGTATGCACATTCATAACGAAACAGTCTATACATATATGTACAATCATTCAGAATAGGGACCTAACCCTATTATAACAGTATAATAACAGTGCGATCAGTCTATACAGTATTACAAAACAGATACAGAGACAGGCCGGGGGGGGGGAAGGAAGTTAAAACACCCCTAAGCCATAGCTTGGTAGGCTCGGAACCTCGCAGTGAGGCACAGTAGTTGACTCGACAAAAAAGGAGAGTCTAATCCACGCTCTTAGCTCCGGTCTGGTGCCTGAACACTTACATATATTTATAAACAGTGAGCTAAAGCCTAGTGAATAACATAATGCATAAAGAGGCTAAGAATGAATGTCCTTACAGTAATGAAAATAGTTCATTGATTCAGTATATCAGTCACTCAGTCATAACAGTCATATGTGGTACATCCATTAGCATAGTAGTACAGTAAACAGTAGGTCTTAAAAGACCGGACAGTCAATGATGGCCATCATAACAGTAAACAGAAGTTCCAAGATAGGAACTGACAAAGATCTCTGTAATAGTAGCAGTAACAGTAACAGTAGTTGCTAAGAATGCCACAATACAGTTCAGAATAGAGGACATACATTCATTCAGTTAACAGTAACAATTCAGAAAGTAGTTCAGTTAACAGTCAGAAAGTATTTATCTTTGAACATATCTTTACGACATCGTTACTCATAGAGTTCTAGGCTATAAGCAGCTAGAGCGCATCTCTGAAAGCCAACCCTAAACAGTGACAGAACGAACACACACTAAGTTACACATTCGGGAATCAAAGACTTAGTCCCTACTTAGACTCGGTGTGGTTCTACATCTATATCCTCATTAAGATGCTTTAAACTAGGCCTAAGAATGCCTAAGATGAAATGAGGATGCAAAGATGCACTTTTAAAAGCATTTTCAGAATTTCAGAAAACAGGGGTCTCGCTCGAGCGTGGCTTTCTACGCTCGAGCGGACATGCAGACAAAGGAGCTCCGCTCGAACGTGACTTCCGTCGCTCGAGTGGACTGTAAGCTACAGTGAAAATACTGGATGCTCAAAATTCACGCTCGACGGGCGCTCGACCCTTGCTCAAGCGTGAGACACAAGTCCTCGCTCGAGCGTGAACTTTCTCGCTCAAGCGGACTGCAAGCTCATGCAAAGTACTAGATACATGCATTTAACGCTCGAGCGTCATTTTCTTCGCTCGAGCGGGCGTCATGATCACAGAGTGTACGCTCGAGCGTGGAGTTCCTCGCTCGAGCGTAGGTCCAAAATCTGGAAATTCCAGATTTGAACCTCAAGCTCAAAACCAAGTTTTAATGCATCAAATTCGACCCTCTTGGGCTAATTTTCAGGAAAACACTTGTAAACTCATAGTATAACATGTTTCAAAGCTCAATTTGAAAAAATCAAAGCCCAAGGTTAGTTCAATTAAACACAATTTCAAAACCAAATTTCAAGAACATGGAGAATAAGTACCATGCAAAGTCTCATTTGAATTCAAGGCTTCTATACAAGAGCAAATGAGTCTATTTCTTCAAAAACATGGTGAATTCATGTCCCTTAGCAAAGATATGAACATGCATGTAACAATTTCCATGAAATCAACTCAAAATTCATTAATATAGACATGCATGCAAGCCTTAAGCTCCAATTCAACAACTTAAGCTAGTTCTAGACTCAATCCACTAATTTGACATGAATCATGCAAGAAGAAGCTCAATTCATAAACAAGAGGGTAATTACACTACCTTAGGTCTCCAATGCAAGATAAGGGAGCTCAATTTGCAATCTATGCTTCAATTCTTCAAGCCAATTCACAAAATCAAGTTGAAATCACTCATTTCCTCTCACTCTCTTACTCTAGTCGGTTGTGGCCCCTAAAATGGCTGAAGAAATGTTAAGCAATGCATATGACTAAGTCTCACAAGTGTCTAGCAAGTGGCCCACTAGGATGGCAATTTGGTAATTAAAGCCAACTATGCAATTTAGCTTATTTTAATCTAATTTAATCATGCTAAATCACATTTCAGATAAATATGCCATAAAATCATAAAAATTTTAATGATCATAAAACGTTGATTAATTTCAGTTTCGGCTGTCGATAAGGCCTTCAATTCGCAATTTAAAACATAAAACATGGACAGATAATTTTAACAGTCAACAGATAGATATGCATTTAAACTAGCATATTCAATCAGTCAGTTCAGTATTTCAATCAATTTAATTACTTATCATAATCAGTCTCAGTTTAGCAGTAATCAGTAGGGTTATCAGTGATCAGTGGTGAGGGTTATTACAAAACGCCACTATTTTGAGTTGACTTCTCTACTTCCTTTGTGTGGAATCGCTGCTCATTAATTATATATCCATTATAGGACATTGCATGCTTTCTAGGATCATATGCAAGCCATTTTAGTTTGTCCAACTCATTAGTTAATGTGGTATGAAACTGAATTTGTTACAAAATAAAGGAATAAATTCATATGTTATGTTATCATATTCTTCTAGACAAACTAATTTGAAATAACATGTAACATTTTCCTTTAACCATGCTGCGAAATTGTCAGCATGTCACTTCAAAAGTAAGCTTTTATTTTTTTGAAGACCAAGGCTCCTGTTTTATTGCTTTAAGTCCTCTAAATGCATCCTGATTGAAACCAAAACGGATAAGTGGTTTATAAGTGATATTAGGTACCAAGTAAATTATGCATTGGAAATTCTATCATACTTACTCCAAATAAGGTTCCATTATGGCTGTATTGAACAACACGCAACGATGTGCAGTTTCTAACAATTCATCACTCAATGTGATTGATGTTCCACCTGAAATTGGACGACCTTCAAGAATCACATCATTATCAAAATCTTGATTGCGGCCTACTTGATAATTTACTTCAATAGTTGTCTTCATATTTTTATTGCAAAATAACATGCACTTATCTGCAAGATAGCATTTTGTGATGCAGCCTTCAGGTCGTGCAGGATTCCTAACATATCCTTTGAGTATCTTCATATATCTTAAGAAAAATGAACATCATATTAAAATCATACTTCTTGACACATGTCATATTTAATAATCATAAAATACGTGTTCACCTTTCAAAGGGATACATCCAACGGTATTGGACTGGTCCATATAATTGTGCTTCTCGTCCTATGTGAATCGTTAAATGAATCATGATGTCAAAGAATGAAGGTGGAAAGAACCTTTCAAACATGCATAAGGTTTCAATGACTTCTTCTTCAAGGGTAGCTATTTGTTCTCTATCAAGGACTCGTTGACATATTCTATTGAAGAATGAACACAACCAAAGTATGACATTTCTTGGTCCGTTTGGCATTAATCCTTTCAAAGCTATAGGCAACAATTGTTGCACCAGAACATGACAATCGTGGGATTTGAGGCCTATAATCTTGCATTTCTCCATCGATATACAATTCCCAATATTTGAGCTACACCAATCGGGTAACTTTAGGTCAAATAACCTCTTGCAAAATATTTTCTTTTTAGTCCTTGATAGTGTATGTGCAGTTGTAGGGAGGTATGTTCTAGTTCCATGGTCTTTTGGATTCAAGTCGTGTCGTATTCCCATTTCTTGTAAATCCTTACGAGCATTGAGACCATCCTTTGATTTTCCATTGATATCTAACAAGGTGCCAATGATGCTCTCACAAATATTTTTCTCTATATGCATTACATCTAAATTATGACGTAAGGTAAGTTCCTGAGAAATCATTATAAAAATGCTTATCAAATTGCTACTATCAAAAACTCAAAAAAATAAAAAATAAAAAATGAAATAAGATATATCAAAATAGTCAATAACAATTACCTTCCAATAAGGCAATTCAAAAAAAATTGATCTCTTTTTCCATATTTGAATAGGTTCATTACGCTTTCACTTCTTCTTTCCACTTTTTTCGTAATCATTCTTCATGTCTTTAATAGAAGCCCAAATGTTGTTGCCAGTCATGATTTTAGGATTTCTTCTCTTTTCTTCCTTACCATCAAACCAAGTTTTTTTCTTTCGAAAAGGGTGAGATGGCAGAAGGAAGCACCTGTGGCCCATGTATGCAAACTTCTTATTAAATGTTAGCCACTGTGAATATGTATTGTTGCCACACATAGGACATGTTATTCTACCCTTTGTAGTACACCCGAGAGATTTCCATATGCTGGAAAGTAATTTATTGTCCATAATAAAATTGCCCTCAAATTGAAAACTGTTTTTGTGAAAGCATCATAAATATTCACCCCATTATTCCACAACTTTTGCAAGTCTTCTATGAGAGGTTGTAAATATACATCAATGTCATTACCTGGTTGCTTTTTTCCTGGAATCAATAATGTTTCATGAGCGAATATCAAAATAATTATGGTAGACAAGATCTATGAAACCTTGATAATATTTATTTACCAAATCTGTAATAGTTTATATAGGTTCTTTTGTATACGGGTTGCACTTTGCACCAGTTGGTGCTTCTTTTAATATATAACTCAAATCACACCATGTTTAAATATATATCATATATTGAAATTATAAAATTCTACCTATGTAACATTTGTCATCTACAAAACACTGAAAAAACAAGGACTAGATTTAGAGACAATTTTTGAAAAATTGAATGGTATTTTTTACAAGCTAGTTTTAATTTCTTTCACTCTTTAATGCTAATCACTGAACTTTTTTCTCTGCAGTTTACTTAATTACTCTCACATTCAGTGTTCAAGTATTGTTTTACTTTATTTTTACAACTTACTCATAATAAAAATAAGGCTCACATTATTATATGGTGTGCTAGTTACATTGTGAGTAGGTAATAAAAAATGATATATATGAAATCTTATTCTTAATTGTTTCCAAACTTTCAAAAAAATAAATAAATTTATTTCAGTGTTTTCTAATTGGTGATGATTAAGTTGATTCATGCAGGCAATAAGAGTCATGCCTTTGTGTCACCTTTTTTCTTCTCCTCCATCAAATGGCATCACAATTCCATTTTTTTCATTGCCACCATCTCTATCTCCATCATCATACCCATCTTCAAATTCTAATCAACCTACAATGATCATCCCATATGATCCTACAAGAAAACATAGTCAAAGTAATTCTAGAGCTAGAAATTTGCTTAGTCAAACTTTCTGTGTTTGTTTATTGCTTTTAGAGCTTCTACTCTTTCTTTTATCTCGTAATTAATTTTTTTTTTTGTTAGTGTATTATGATGTACTCTAATTTTAATGGATGTGCATGATAGGAGATAGAGTTAGAATTAATCAAAAATGAGATTTTGTAAATAAATAAAAAACTACTAAAAGTAAACACTAGCCAATTAATCAAAAATGAGATTTTGTAAATAAATAAACATAGAGCACTTACAGCTCTGAGAAGGAAACTCCAGCGGGAGTGAGATCTAGAGGAGAAGAGGGAGAGGAGGAGGGAGTTAAGAGTGGAAGGGTTTTGCGAAGGCCGTTGTTCGCTGCTAGCCATCACTCGTTGTTGCTCATCGTCGTCGTCATTCACCCTCGTCACTTGCTGCTCACTCGCTGTTCACACCTCGTCATTGCTGCTCACTCCCTGTTCACCCTCATCGTCGTTCACTCCCTCGTTCACCCTCTTCAATGTATGGCAATGCTGAATGCTGGAACCCCAGAAAGCTTTTAGGGATTTTAGAGATTTTGGTTTCAGCAAGCTTTTAGGCGATTTTGGGGATTTTGGTTTTGGAAGCTTTTAGGGATTTTGGATTTTGGTTTCAAAAAGGTTTCTAGGGATTTTGGGAGAACTTGACTGCGAATGGGAAACAAATGAGCGAGATAGAAAATTTTTAGTTTTTTGCGACAACATCTATTAAACCGTCACAAATGATAAACATTAACAAATAAAACGACGCCATTTTAACATGACTTAGTTTGTGAAATTGTCCACTATTTGCAATAGTAACTTTTTTCCCATCTCATTTTTTTTTTTGTTTTTGCAACGGTAAACCAGGCGTCGCAATTGTTCCTGTATTTTTCTTATGCATTCATTAGCGGCGGGGGTCACTGCCGTCGCAAAAGACTTTTTTTGGCGACGGCACCTACACATCAACATTTCTTTTTTCATACATAACTATGGTGGGAAGTTATATGCAACTAGCATCACAGGCCAACAACTGTACGTAGAACTCAAATTACGAAATGGATTGAAACCATCAGCTGCTATACCTAGTCTAAGATTGTGAGGATCTGATGAAAAAAGTGGCCACTCATTATTAACCAAGTCCCATGAGCAAGAATCAACTGGGTGTCGCATCTTGCTATCTTCACTTTTATGAGCGAAATGCCATCTTAAATCTTCAGCCATTTGTGATGACCTAAACATCCTTCTAAACCTTGGGATTATAGGAAAATATCTTAGCACTTTAGCAGGAACACCTTTTTTTAATTTTATTGGTGCGTTGATCAACCTTCCATCGTGAAAAAACCACATTTTGGACAACTCTCCATTTCAACATTCTCTTTTCTAAACAAACAACAATCATTCACACAAGCATGGATCTTCTTATATCATAAATCAAATGCTTTAACAATTTTTTTCACAGAGTATACAGACTTCAGCATGACGTTTCCTATTGGTAACATATCATGTAATATCTCCAGAAGTTTATTAAAACTGTTATCAGACCATTCATTTATAGCTTTGAGCTTGTAAAGAGCTACAATTGCTGACAACTTTATATATTTTTCACAACCTAAATATAATGGGGTTTCTGCATCCTCCAGTGATTTGAAAAATTCCTCATCCCTATTTTCGTCAACAAATTTTTCATAATTGTCATCTCGCGCACATGCAGCTTTAAATAAATTGTATGAGCCTAACATTTCCATATCAGGTTTATCACTCACATTTGGTTGTTCTCCATGATGAAACCAATTTGTATAAGTTTCATCCATTCCCTTTATGACCAAATGCTCATACACAACCTCAATACAATGGTGACTTAAGTTTCGACAATCTTTGCAAGGACATATAATCTTCTTGGATACCCTGCATTCCTTTTAGCCATGTCTACAAAATTCCATGCTTCTTTTATGTATTCATCTGTAGTTCTATTTTACCATTCAAAGTCCAAATTTATCAAGACATTTGAGAATGAATATTTTAAGCACAATAGGTTCCAAATATAATTTTCATTACCTATTAAGACGCAGCCAATCTTTCTCCATCATTAATCATGAAGTAACTCTTTTCCTAATTTGGCCAAGTAATACATATAGTTGCTTAGATCAGAAAGGTGGAGAAATTTCACACAAATAGAAGTGCATCTAAATAGTGAAAATAGGGATTTCTTAATAAACTATGGTACATAAATATACAGGTCTTCGAACATGACCTTTATGAATTTTAGTCTTAGGCAATGCTATACCAAGGCTATATTAAGGTTGAGCCATTTTGTGATAATTGTAATGAATATTTTAAAAGGGTATTATAGGCATCAATTCCATTGCCTTAACTTTCATAAGAAGGCAAAAATATAAAATTGCCTATAAATGGTCATATATAATGAGAAGATCATATTATTAGAGTAAAAAAACAAGAATGCAATAAAGAAATAGAATCATAATATACATGAATTTTCATAAAACAATATAGTTCTAATAAACATCAAAGTAATATCCAAATCAAATAAAAATACTTATAATAAATAAATAACTAAACTAATTCAGGAAATGATTCTATTTTTTGGGTGCCCTCCACTGATGGCAAATTTTCTATCAGCTCTACTTGGAATTTCCTAAGAAAACCTTTTGATAAAGCTGTTTGGGCTAGGATTTTATGGGGGCCTCATAATATTCCTAAGGCTAGTTTTGTGACTTGGATGGCTATCTTAGGGAGACTAAACACAAGGGATAGACTCAAACTTTTTGGTGTTACTCAATCCTCTGAGTGTGTCTTTTGTAATGGTCCTTCTGAGGACCATAACCATCTATTTTTTTGATTGTCCCTTCTCTAGTGGAGTTTGGGATTGTATTAAAGGCAAGCTTAATGTTGATTGGCCTAACCTTCCTCTGGCCTGAAACTGTCCAATTGGTTTTCGAATCAACTGGACGTAAATCCATCAGTGCAATTATAACCAGACTTGTCTTTAGTTGTACTGTGTACCGGTTGTGGATTGTCAGAAATAATAGAATATTTAGAAAAGAGCAAATTCCTGTAAGGGTTGTTATCAAATACATTGTAGATATGGTTAGATTTCATATGATGTCTATTACTAATCTTAAAATGCATCCTAGTGACAGTTGGTTCTTGAGCTCTTGGAGACTTCCCCACACTATTCTGAAAACTCCAGCATCTGGAATGAGAGATGAGAGTTCACTGATAAGTGGGTTGAGTGATGGTAGCACAAATTGAGTGTTTTTCTCAAGTTTGCTCATTTTGTAGGTACATGAATAAGCAAGACATGCAGTCTGTGAGTGAGGGAAACCAAAAATCAGTGGGTTGAGAGTTTTGCGAGAAAGATAAAAATTCTTACCAAAATTTCACTAGCCATATTGAGTGTTGATCTATTTTTGTCTACTGTTACTTACATTCTGTGCAAGGTACCAGGAGGAGATGAAGACATTTGAGTGTTGTGAGATTCTAAATTGTGGGTTGAGAGAAGTGAGCTCATATATTGTGTGGTGCTATATTGAATTGTTTGTTCTTGTGATTAGCTATCCTAAGTATAGGTGGTACTCATACAACCATCTGAAATGGACAAGATCTACTAACTTGAGGGAAGCATGATCACAAGCATAGTGATTGCAGGGAAAGTGTGGAAGCACTGTGAAGGAGCTTTTCTACCCTTTACTGGTTTCATTAGATCTTGGAATTATAGCGATAGGCTGCATTGTTGCTGCTGTGCTAGATCATGGGAACATGGTGATTTACACAGAGGCTGCTGAGAAAGTGTGGCAACATCATGTAGGCCAAAGTCTTCTCTTTGTTGGAGGCATTCTTCCTTGGAAGAAAGGGGACAGTGTTTGTGGCTTCTGTAAGCGCCTAAGGAGTGAAGAAGTTTGTTGTTCTTTGAACTGTATATATCTGTTGAGTTCTTTTGGACATTTCTCTAGTTTCTTTTTTAACCTACCCTTACGGGGTGTGCAAGGGATTTTAATCTATAGGGTCTGTTTTGCTGATTATATGTTCATGGTCCACATATTCTTTTATAGGGGCCCAGGAACATATTATCTTGTTCACAACATGCTGCCTTATCTGTTAAGGTTTTGCATGGTAATTTTGGGTATTGTTAGGGTGTTATCTTGGAGGCTTGCTTATAGGTTTGTTGATGTTCTTTTTATATCTTGGTTTTTTTGGCTTCTCTCTAGGTTTTCTCTTAGTCTGGACAGGTCTGCTATGTTGCTGCCCATTTTTTGTTTTCGCTAATCTATAGTTCTTTTTTTTTTTTTTTTTGCTTGGCAAAAGAAACTTTATTGATGGAATAAACAAGTGCAAGGTACCAAG
The DNA here is from genome assembly GCA_036172215.1 of Camellia granthamiana. Taxonomy (NCBI): domain Eukaryota; kingdom Viridiplantae; phylum Streptophyta; class Magnoliopsida; order Ericales; family Theaceae; genus Camellia; species Camellia granthamiana. The sequence goes on along the minus strand of CM069916.1, from coordinate 46,150,015 downwards.
CAAATTACATCAATAAGGAAAATAGAAGTGCAAAACCATCACAATAAATTAGATGATCCCAACTAGGTTGGCACAAAAAGCGCATCGTATCATTTGGCTAGTACTCCCAAAGTTGGTGAGAGACCAACGAGGAGACAGACTAACCATCACAAAAACAAACAGCAATTAACCAGTCATCAAAGCCATACAGCCACCCATCTCATAGCCAATCATCTAAGACAGACTAGCCAACACAACAACCCAACTCAACCATTCAACCATCTAACCATTAGCAACAACTAAGACAGACTAAACATATTGGCATGAACACAAATCAGTAACATTCAGCAATTAGCCAATTATCTAAGAGAGACTAAACAACATTAAAGCCTTGAGACTATAAGGCCACAAAATCCCTCCAACAGACAGGGCCATAAGCCCTAAGACTAAACCAAACAGATCAACAAAACATAACTTTTCAGCAGCCAAATAGATCAGCAGCCTAGAGGCTAAACCTAACAGATCAACTGCCTTGAGACTAAACCAAATAGATCAGTTGACCAATTCCAGCTCAACCTTTAAACTAATAGAGCAAAACAGAACAAACAGAACATTAAAACAGAACAAACAGACTCATAATTAGCCCCTAATATGTCTCCAGTTGAAAACTACATCAGTGACTGAAGATGGGAAGTCCTTGATAGAGGCCTTGAGCCAAAAGGCTAATCTGACCTTGATTAGATCCCACAGATCCACCGAATTAGGGTGGGCATCAGAGCCAAAAGACTGATGTATAGTTCTTGGTATGGCCTGGGGAATGCCCCTTGTATATCGTGTTAGTTCTTTTGTCTTTTATTCATGACTTACCCAAAAAAAAACTAAACTAATATAGTTTGACGAAATTCGAACCACAAAATTTGAACAAGCCAAACCATCCCTTATCTCCCATCCCATAGAAAAAAAAAAAAAAAAAAAAAAAAAAAAAAAAAAAAAAAAAAAAAAAACCTTCTATAGTGCATGGAGTACATTAAATGCTTGATAAGGAGCAATCTTATAGCCATTAATTTTTTAAAACCTTACAAGACTCCAAGACAAAGTGGTTCATTATAATAAATTGAATATAAATCATTCAATTCAATTCTATTGTATTCCAGTATGACTCTTTCTATTTCTTTTCTTTTTTATTCTGTGAGAGTGAGACAAATGATTTAAACAAACAAAAAACAAATTTCAATTTAAATAAATGAAATATATATATATATATATTTTCTGAAAAGTATGGAGAGATGTGCTTAATATCTAGATGCAGTGTGAAATTGGAAATGAAAATTGGGATGCTGTCACCTGATTCGCAGGCTTGAACTTCAAACTAATCTCTCATTTTATTAGTGTGATGCCAACACCATGGCATGATGTGAATTTTGATAAATGAAACCCTAACATTCAATCGCAAATCCCACTTTGAAATAGGGACTTTTTTTTATTTTTTATATTTGTGGCCTAATAACACATTGTTTTAATTTTTTATGTATCTATAATTAAAGTGAGATAATTATCTCTGAAATCTCTTATAACCTTTTTTTATCATAATAAACTCGTAGCAATAGTACATCACATAAATCGTGTTATTTGTGCATAATTGATTTATCTTTTTAAAAATTAAATTAAGAGCTCCAAATGGGGGCAGGGGTTAAGACCACTCCACTTGTTGTCTATCCATCCTATCACCATCTCATTTAGAGTTGTCACCATTGCACTAAATACTATGTGTGATAAAAGAGAGATTAACTGTATCCATAATCCACACTTTAGAAATGTCAAAGTTTTATGGGGCATGATGATCTCCACACTCTTAAACAATTCATCACTTGATCATTGTGCAGGAGTGACAAAAGCTGAAGTTTCTTTTAGTAATCATCTCACTCACCAAAAGGTTTTAAAAAAAAAAGCAAAAAGTCATTCCTGAAAAATGACTTGCCAAATCATTTTTCAACTTGTATTATATATGTGAGCATCTATTTGGTGTCTTGAAACTTTTTTTTCTTTATACTTCCAATTTTCTATTCCCAAAAATAAAAAGAAATACAATAAAGAAAAGGGTGTGACTTGAACTTAAGATCATAAATTTGATAAACTAGACTCTTACCATTTGAATTACATACAATATATAACAAATATTTTATTTATTTATTTATTAGACTTGCTATTTATTATATATGCAAATTGTAGAAACCATGATTAATGGTGGGGAGCAACCAACTTAGATAATAAATAAGATTGAAAGAGGTGGGTTAGATATGGGTATGCTGAATAAACTTCCGAATTGCAATTATGGACTCTTAATGTAGAGTTGTTCTATTGTGTAGTTTGTTTTTGTTATTGGGTTATATAGATTTGTATCTCATCTCTGTTTTAGAATAGATATATATATATATATATATATATTCTTAACAATGGTGGTGAATGGTTTTGGGGACTGCGTGACTACACTTTGGGGTCTCCACAAGCGTCATTGCGATCAACAAAATCAACAAAATCAAAACCCAATCCATACAATCAGCAAAATCAAAACCCAATCCACACACACACACACACACATATATATATACGCACAAGCAAAATCAATCCAGCCCATAAATTATACACAAAAAACAACATGCATGTATCAATCAATATAAAAAATTAGAGAAATACTACTTACAATCTATTCCCAAAATCCTCTTTTTCTGCTGTAATTGAGATTAATTTAGAGCATTTCATATCAACAAAAAAAGAAAAGAAACTATAATCAATATATATATATAATAATTGTAAACAAAACATGACGCAGCGGAATAAAAATTAATAAGGTCATACCTTCCTGATATAATCTGAACTCTGAAGGATCTCGTGGGTAAATCACGTGCTTCCTGAATCTGGTCAATCAACCCAGCAGTGGGATGATATTACAATGGTGAATATCACCCACACAAATCACAGTGCAAATGGTTTTATCGTTGTTTTTGGGAGAGAGTCAGAGAGAGAGGAGAGTCTGGGAAAAAAGGTTATGGGTAAAAACCCCATAACGTATCTGATATACGTATCTGATTCTAATATATTAGATTAACCATATAATCTGATATATAACCAATATCTATCTATCTATCCATATCTATTGATATGATAGATATAGATATCTTGAATGGTTATCCAAATAAGTTTGAATTAAAATTCAAACTTACATGGATAAGGTTCAAGAGGTTCAGGCTCAAAAAGCTCAAAGGGCCATGCCACATGGGCGCCCTATTTCTAACATCTCCCACTCGCACATGAGTTGGCATGACACTGCCACATCTCTATCTCAATCTCCCCAAAAAATGAACAATCTCATACTAGCTAATGCACCGTGCGACTGCTGAGAACACCTGCATGTGGGAGCTCTATACTAGAAACTCAAAATGAGCCAGCATACAGACATCAACCCAAAAAAAGAACAGAAATAGTGTCTCATATACCGCAGACCCATCTAATTACACCAGTCCAAAAAACATCTCTAATCCCTCAAAAAGAGCATGTTTGACCCTCTCAATTCTTGCAATATATTCACACTCAATCCGCCTCTCATACAAAGCGATGTGAGTTGCCGGCAGTGAATATACAACAGTGGTGTAATATTAGATGATCTTCCCTTTGCCCTCATGCCATTTAGTTTAGGATTGACTGTTTTCCCAGTGATGTCCCTTAAGGCCGAATCATACATGACCGCAGGCAACATACCAAAGTAGCAGAACATCAACCCCTTACCTTATGACATAGTCAAAAGTCACAAAAGGGTACATAAATGAAAGTCATATCAATAATGACATGTAAGACTCACACGGTGAGGAAACAGGGATCCATTCTCTCACCTCATTACTCGGTCGCCAAGCACATGTAGTATGAACACATGTTACGGTGGAGTAACTCTTCCAAAAGAGTGACATCATACTCGATACACCGTATAGATATTAGTCTAGTCGCTTTCTAGCGCCTAACCCGAATTCTCTATTTGCTCGCCTTCTAGGCGCCAAATGAGATCTCGCATCTGGCTAATCATAACAGGCACAACATGGAAAGTGGGTACTAACATCCATGTTTGGTCCTTAACACGACCTCATCTTGGTTGTAACCAAGGCGACATACATAGTGGATAATTTTAAGCCTCTCTTGGCTCCAAAATAAAAATAAACCACTAGTCTCATCCTTGCTCGCTCCCAAGCGCCAAGGGCGATTGCTCGTGTGAGTGAGCCAATCTTGCCTGCTGACATCATCATCTGCTAATCATTATGACACAAATCATAATAGTGTCATCATCCCATCATCTCATAACAAATAAGTGATCGATTTTCAAAAAAACGACCACAGTCTACGCAATTATAGATTCCAAGCATAAGCCTTATCAGCACCTCTTGCGATAAGCATATACAACGAAATCCACCATTTGCGCCTCACATGAAGTGATTTAAGATCACTACCTCTTGCGCGATATCCTCTCTAAAGATATTTTGGTGACCAATTTGCGTTCATTCTTGATGCGCCCAACTAGCGCAGATGCGCCCAAATAGCGCATATAATCTTACAAGGAGCAAATTAATATACTACTAGTAAAGCATTCTATCCACAATCTAACGAGCAAGGTCAATGTCTAAACAATTCAATTGACCATTTACCAAAGATAACACTTATTATGCTGAATATGCCCACATAGCGTACTTTAAGCTCCCACAACAAAGAAAAGATCAAGGAATATAGGTCATTTGTTTATCTTAAAGACAATCCGAGGATTCACTCAATAGCTAAGGCTCTAGCTTTTACCGATAGGTAAGTCAATGGGTTTGCGATTTTGCATCTAGAATCATTTTAGGATATTCCTTATGTAAGTCATCGAAGACAAAACATGAATTCTCCCAAAACAATCCCTAAGGATCGTATATCCGAGCATATAAATTACATCACCCATGTCCATCATATCTAAAATAGAGGACTGCCCATCCTAGGTGGCGACAACCCTATAAATTCCTGGCTTATAATGACTAAGTAAGGAAAAACTTCTTTTGGACCATTGATCATGCCTCAGTGGTCTTCATCGATTATCGTTTGCCTATCATGGCTTGACGAAATCTAAGAACCACTATTTGGATAACTGTTTTAGGCTGTAAAAGATTTATTGGAACTAGCAACCTTTTTGCGCTCCTAACTTTTCGCCATAAAAACAGAAGGTAAATCCCTACGGATCTACTTATCCAATTCTCCAACGAGAAGTTAGGTCACAATGTCCACAAATTAATGTTCCGAACTTATGTCAATCATAGCCTAAGTCAAAATAACCTCACTCCCTAGGAGGAAGTCAAAATAACCTCACTCCCCAGGAGGAAGTCTTCTCATGGTCTACACTTTCCTCAATGGTGCGACTTTTCAGTGTCTAGAGAGCCTTATGCCTCAACAATGACTATCCAAATTACGCATAACTTTAGAACAGTTTCGCGTCATAATGGAAAGTCAACCAAATTATAGAAATGGTTAATCCTCAAAGACTTTGTCTTAAACTGCGCAACATTAATCCACTTTCTAAAAATAGGAGACTAGAGCCTTTGGCATTATCCTAGGCTCTTTATCATTTTACGGATCAATCATGAATGTTTTCCTCTCAATCACCCAGTGGTGACGTGGAAAATTTTCACATTCGCTACCACGCAATTAAGAATGTAGAGTATTCTCCTCTAATGGATTAATCCATTAGTAGGCATATCACTCCCACTGCCCCTAGGATATTGGAAATTTCTTTCCATTCTCAACTAGGCTACATAAAGCGCTATGCTTAGAATTCTCTATCTTATAGAGTTCCAAAACTCTATTCACGTCACCTTTACTAAGAAAACTTTATGTGACTTAGTTACACTCCCACAAAGCTGCTTACCTATATGCACATGACCCGGAGGGTGCACATGACAGCATACAATAATGCACTACGTGACCCTATGTGTTCACAAGACAGCATACAATAATGCGCTATAAAACCCTAGGTCTTAACTTCGTAATCTTATGAGAAGTAAAATAAAGATAAGCTGCTTAACGGTTACAGATCGCCCATAGATGGCTCTCCGCTAATCCATTACTCAAATGGAGTGTAAAATCTGATATGGAGGGCATTTAGTTAGGGATATAGGCAGCAAACTAGTGCAATTCCTAATTGGGAAACATTTTTGCGCCATTATCCACCTAACATTAACAATATTTAATTCCTTATCTCTACTACACCATTGTGTTGTTGAGTATTAGGAATAATCAATTTTCTAAGCATCCATTTCTCTTCACAGAGTTCTCTAAAATAACTCAAATAGATACTCGCCACCTTGGTCAAAACTAAAAGCACAAAAGCTGTTATCTAATTGATCTCAACCTCATATGTGCAATGTCAAAAAATCATCTCAAAACTTTTGACTTATGGGAGATCAAATAGTCTTGACTCAGATGCGTATCGTAATCTATAAATGTGTCGAGATTGAGGCTTAGCTATCATACCCTTACACATATCTAGTCACAAAAAATCATAGTGGACTAAATGCGCCAATACAAATGACCTTCTATGGCTTTCCTACTTACTTGTGCGCAACCATTGCGAACAAAGTTACACATTCACATGAGAACAGGATGTCATAAGCGAGTGGGCCCGAGAAGGCCTACTCAAACCATCGTGTCATCATCTCATTAATGTGATTAAGTATAATAAGCCACCGGTTCATGACCAATGTCATAAACTAATTCCAATCATCTTTATGTGTGAGTTCTCGAAGACAAGTTTTAAAGGTTTAGGCCCAACTAGGTAATGACTCACAACTAACTCATATTTACTAGATCATAAAAGGATGTCATGGAGATTTCAAGTGCGCCTAAATCGCAAATTTAACTAGTAAGTGCTAATCCCCTGCACCTTCAAGTCAATTTTATTCTCCATACACTTTAATGCATCTAGTTGAAAAATGACGATACTCCTCTTGCCATATCTATTTCTCGCTTCATAGTTACTTGCAATTAATTCTACTATCCACAAGAAGGAGAGAATAAGCTATCAATCTTTGACAGCTCTTGAAGTAACTTAAGCGGGAATTAGGCTAAAGAGTCTAATTCAACACAATGCTCTCACAAGCGATGCGTCAAATTCTTAGAGTCATAACAACCTTGTCGGCCTTGACCTTTTCATTACTATGCTGCAACGTTTGCGCTTAGTGGTAAATGTTATTCAAAAACGTTAGCCTAGCTAAGGAATCATACAAAGAAGCCCCTCATCATGTCTCACACCTAAGTGTGGAAACAGTAAGTGTCCTGACTTAGACAAGTTGGCAATGCTCATAGATTTTGCAGCCACTAAGCGCTAATCTTTTCACTTAGTGTTAATAGATTTTGCAACTTCTAAGCGCTAATCTTTTCACTTAGTGTTAAAGATTTTGCAGCTTCTAAGCGCTAATCTTTTCACTTAGTGTTAATAGATTTTGCAGCTTCTAAGCGCTAATCTTTTAACTTCGTGTTAAAGATTTTGCAGCTTCTAAGCGCTAATCTTTTCACTTAGGCCCCGTTTGGGGACTTACCTTTTTAGTCAATTAGCCAAAAAGTTACTAAATTAGCCAAAAAGCCAACCACTTATACAAAAAAGTCAAAGATTCTCTTTTCTCTCTACTTTTTGCACATCTTTTCGTAATTAGCCAAAAAGTCATCCCAAACATACAAGCTTTTTTTACCTACCTTTTTAGTCAAATAGCCAAAAAGTTACTAAATTAGCCTGTTCCCAAACGAGGCCTTAATAGATTTTGCAGCTTCTAAGCGCTAATCTTTTAACTTCATGTGATATTTCAATGCACACTATAATAGTGCATGAAATTTTGCTCCATCCACTCCCAATAATTGGGTAGAGAGCAAAACACTGCTCATACTGGCTACTCGTCTTACACTTAATGACTAATTTATTTAAGCTCGCATTTCTTGAATGACGTGACTCTTGAATGTTACTTCATCCAATGATGTAACATTATTTACAAGTCAAATTACAAAGTCAATCCGCGCAGCTCAATAGTCAAGATCATATACAGATCTATAGAGGGCTTACTAATTTCATAACTCCAAAACTCGCCAACCAAAACTACGTAGCATGCCGCTAACCATAGCGCACACATTAGTTTTATTGTGCCAAACAAGGCAACAAAACCACGGCGACTTTGAGTCATGTTTCCTTACTTTGGCCAATTAAGGTTTGACCTAAAGTCTCCAAGACTTTTGCTCATCTAAAGAATGGGATTAGTTTGTTCACATTTGAACATCTCTACTAAGTCTAGGTCAACCAAATTAACTTCCATAAGCTGAATTAATTTAGAGAGAAATTCGCATTAGGATTAATTTGATTAGCATAATATAATTTTGCCGCAAAAATCTAAATTAAATAGTGACAATATTACACAAGTCGCAAGATCGAAAATCCGCTATGCTCGTAATCATCTCTTGCGCCACAGGTGATAATTATCCAAAATTTAATTTAATTTATGCGTAAAATATTGGTGTTCGGGAGTTAATCTACAAAGATTTCTCTCAACCGAATAACCTCCCACTGACTATGGCATATACAAAGCATGATAAATTCCATACAATAGCTTCTTAATGTAAATTTACAAATAACTCATGCTATATTCATTTAATAATGGAATTCTAATAAATAAATAAATAAATAATCATGCTCCTCTAATTTCAACATATTAAAAATCAAAAAAATATGTTGTATTCAATATTCAAATTATGCCATAATTAAAGTATACATCATTTTGAAATTTTCTGGAATTTTCTGAAATTTTCTGGAATTTTAAATAACTAATAAACACACATAAAATTAGAAATAAAAAAAATCCAAAAACTGATAAACTGAGACAATATTACCAGTAGATAGTAAAACATTTCAGAAGTCCACAATAAAAAATTCAACCCCAGAAAATTATTTATACAATACCAGAATCATTTTAAAGCATAAAAAATGAATTATTAACACAGAAAAAATATTTTTTATTTTCGTAAAATTTTCAAAATTTTACAGAAGATACAAAATTTAATTCTGAGTCTGATGGTACCAACCATGCTTAAAACAAAGCTATAACGAATAAATTATGGCCAATTAACGCAATTCAGAATTTAAGACAGAACAGACAGAGCCTTAAAAACAAGCCAGCACGGAAAAACGGCTCGGCGCTCACGGCTCAGCGCGCTGCTCGGAACGCAGCTCGGCGCGCGGCTCAGCACGCGGCGCGCGTGTGTGGCGCGGAGGGAGCGCGTGGACGGCGCGGCTGACGCGCGCGTGACGACGCGTGGAAGCGCGTGTGCACCGCATCTGGCGCGTGGGCGCGCGTGGGAGCGCGTAGCTGCGCGTGTGCGGGCGTGGAAGCAGCTTAAGGTGTCAGGTGGCGCGTGCAGACCACGCGCCGCCTTCCAGGGTGTTTTCTGGTCCGATTTCGGTACTCCCGAACTCTATTTTCCAAAATAAATACATTTATAGTCTTAAAAATGACATTAATGATCATAAAAATGAAATATTTTGGATCTCTTCCATGTTTATAAATATAAACATGATAAAAGACAGCACGAAAATACCCATACTAGGCTCTGATACCAATGTAAACAAAACATGACGCAGCGGAATAAAAATTAATAAGGTCATACCTTCCTGATATAATCTGAACTCTGAAGGATCTCATGGGTAAATCACGTGCTTCCTGAATCTGGTCAATCAACCCAGCAGTGGGATGATATTACAATGGTGAATATCACCCACACAAATCACAGTGCAAATGGTTTTATCGTTGTTTTTGGGAGAGAGTCAGAGAGAGAGGAGAGTCTGGGAAAAAAGGTTATGGGTAAAAACCCCATAACGTATCTGATATACGTATCTGATTCTAATATATTAGATTAACTATATAATCTGATATATAACCAATATCTATCTATCTATCCATATCTATTGATATGATAGATATAGATATCTTGAATGGTTATCCAAATAAGTTTGAATTAAAATTCAAACTTACATGGATAAGGTTCAAGAGGTTCAGGCTCAAAAAGCTCAAAGGGCCATGCCACATGGGCGCCCTATTTCTAACAATAATTGATGAAGGAAATCGTAAGGGAGAGACAACATTACCTTTAAAACAACTAAACAAAGCTTCACAGAATCGTAGAGTAAGAAGTAGTCCTAGAAGTATTGTTGTTGATTATCACAATGAGAGGAAACATAGGAAACTAATTAGGGAGTGGGTTTGCTGAAAAATAAGGGCGCCAGATTTTAGTGCAAAAAATCTGAGTCTTTTCATTTTAATATAATTGATAGCATTATATTTTTATTTATAACATTTATATATTGTAATTAAAATCTTGAATTTACGGAATATTTCACAACATGTATGAAAAGCTATTAAAATTATATTAAATGTTATAAAAATTGAAATGTTCTCACTAGATGCTATTTTATTACAAAATGCCACAAATGCATCACATTTTATAGCATTTTCAAAAGAATGTTATAAAATGTGTTTTTTGTTGTAGCACGAAAAAGTCGAGCTACAGATAGGCACACCATGGAGCGGTCAAAGTGGGGGCAGGATGGATCTATTTGGTCGTACTTGCGTCCAAAAGATAGGATGCCGAATAGATTCATGTATCTGCCTTTACCCCAATTGACTGCCTCTTACGCCGAACAAGAGATCGGCTAATGGGCACACCATGGAGCGGTCAAAGTGGGGCAAGATGTGTCTATTCGGTGGCATTTGAGTCCAAAGGTAGGATGCCGAATAGATTCATGTATTTTCCCTTGCCCCAGTTGACTGCCTCATATGCCGAATAAGAGGTCGGTTGATGGGCACACCATAGAGCGGTCAAAGTGGGGCAGGATGTGCCTATTCAGTGGCATTCGCGTCCATAAGGTGTGATGTCAAATAGATTGGATCGGCTGTGCAAGCGGCTTCAGTATCGAATCGATCTACATTCCACGCGTTGCGTTTATTTATTAAGGCATTGGATATGGTGCACACACATAATAAATACCAAGCGATTAAAGATTTGAGAGTTCCCATTTCATTCCGCCAGCAATCTTCGCAGTCATCTGCAAGCGTCTTATGAAAGAACTATTTACAAAGTCAACTGTGTCTGCTCAGTGTTGAAGAGCATATATGTCGAAGAGAGTATTCTACAATAGCAGAGGAAAGAGAAGAACGTTAGCAAACCTTGGCATCGAAATGACCCACGACTCGTGTGATGAAGGCGTTGGTGCTGGAGGAAAAGGAATAGACGTGGGTTGCCTGGTGAGCGAAACAACCCCCTAGGAAGAAGAGATGCAATAGATCTCCCAGGACGCAAACCAGGGGAATTGCAAAAACCACAAGCACCTCATCTATCGCCCGTAATAAGCGCAGTGGGCTGCCCTGTCCGTTAAGTTTTTTGGTCTTCATTAGCAATAAACCGATGACTGAGACAGATTCTCTTGTTCATGATTCAAACATTACAGTTGAGTTTACTCGGCAAATTTTTCCTCCCGAAGTTCATCAATCTGTGGCGATGAGCGCGGACTATGACGTATTCAAAGAGGGGGTTCATGGAGCTGTCAAAGGACTATACAACTCTTATGAGATCGGCTTTTTAAACTGCTCGTAAAGATATTGAGCATAAAAAAGGACACATACGAAATCTGGAACACCGACTCAAGGAGGTAGAATAACAGGCCAAAAATGAAGCTTGAAAAATCAAGATTGCCGAATTGAAAATAGCAAGCGCGACACATCCGTCGAAAGATACTCTCGCGCAGTGGCTGTTGGACCATGCCATAGTCGATAGAGACACTGCAACTGTATTTGCGTGCAAAGTGATAGAAACTCGGGCTTACAATAAGGGGTTTTTTGAAGGACGAAAAGTTGGCATGATAAGATGATGGAGAAACTAGCTGATGACGTGTGTCATTGCGAGAATCATGGCTTTAAACACGGATGGCTCAAGGCGTTGCAGGCGGCGGGAGTTAATGCGGCCTTCCCATTATATCAAGAATACACATTGTCGTTTGAAGCGTATGACCTCAAGAAAATCGACGATGAAGAATAGGTCGGAAATCTAGAAAAAACTTAGTCGGCATTTGTTTTTAGCAACCTATGCTTTGTAATTAGAATGACTAGTTTCCTGTATCCCCAAAACATCATGGTAATAAAAATTGCTCACTTGTTGATAGTCTGTGTTTTTTTTTTTTTGCACTTGTTAACAATCCGTGTTTTCTTTTCACTCTTTGATTGACACAGCACATGTTAAGCACGAAGGCACTTCGACGTCGGAGCCTCATAGTGGCCCCTCGTGATGAACTTGTATGCATGTCGAGCACAAAAGACGCTCCGAATTTAGAGACTTACATTGGCCCCTCATGCTGAACATGTATGCATGCCGAGTACGAAGGGCGCTCCGAATTCGGAAACTTGCGTTGGTCCCTCGTGTTGAACATGTATACATGCCGAGCACGAAAGGAGTTTTGAATTCGGAGACTTGCGTTGGCCCCTCGTGCTGAACATATATGCATGCTGAGCACGAATGTCGCTTCGAATTTGGAGACTTGCGTTGTCCTCTCGTGCCGAACATGTATGCATGCCAAGCACGAAGGGCGCTATGAATTTGGATACTTGCGTTGGCCCCTCATCCTAAACATACAGGCATGTAGAGCACGAAGGGCGTTCCGAATTCAAAGACTTGCGTTGGCTCCTCGTACTAACACATGCAGGCATGTCGATCACGAAGGGTGCTTCGAATTCAGAGACTTGCGTTGGCCCCTCGTGCTGAACATGTATGCATGCCGAGCACGAAAGGCACTCTGAATTCGGAGACTTGCGTTGGCCCCTCGTACTAAACATGCAAGCATGCCAAGCACGAAGGGCGCTCCAAATTTGGAGCCTTACGTTCAACCTTGTAGTTAACCACAGTGCATAGAGAAACAGTCATAGTGAAATTGCCATATTCAGTATATATTCAACATACAACACGGTACGATTACATCGTGCAAAAAGTATAAGGAGACCCAGCCGGTACACTTTAGTGATAAAATTTGCGAAGATGGGTGGATTTCCAAGGCCGGGGTAATGGTTTGCAGCTCATATCAGAGAGTCGGTATGCCCTTGCCCCAGTGATGGAATCAACCCAGTAGGGGCTGTCCTAGTTAGGGCCGAGCTTCCCGTTGGACGAAGTCTTCACGACGAGAATGACCTTTTTCAATACTAGCTCGGTAGGAACATAATGGCGCGGGCACACGTGGTGATTATAAGACTTGACAAGCATTTGTTGATAGTGGGCCATGGCTATGAGAGTGCAGTCACGGCGTTCTTCGAGCAAGTCTGTATCCAATGCCAGCATCATATCGTTGCGACCTGTATCAAAAGCCCTTGAACGAAGCGTCAGTAAACCGATTTCGAGAGTGATGACGACTTCGTTACCAAAACACAAGGCGAATGACATTTCACCGGTGAACCTACGAGGCGTGATTTGGTGAGTCCAGAGTACAAAGGGGAGCTCTTCGACCCATTTGCCTTTGGCTTTCTTCAAACGTTTCTTAATGCCGTCCAGGATGACCTTGTTAGAGGCTTCGGCCTAGCCATTACTTTGCAGATAAGCAGGCGAGGAGAAGTAGGGTCGAATTCCATACATACTGCACAGCTCGCGGTAGACTCCATAATCAAACTGAGTGCCGTTGTCGGAGATAAGTGCTCAGGGTATTATGAAGCAGGTGATAATGTTCTTCCCTATAAAACGTTTAACATCGACATCCTTGATGTGGATTAGGGGTTTGGCCTCTACCCATTAAGTGAAATAGTCGGTGGCGACTAGCAGAAATCATTTGTTGCTAAGGGCTCGAGGCAATGGCCCGACAATGTCGAGCCCCCATTGAGCAAAGGGCCATGGACTTGTAACAGAGTGCAACGCTTCAGCGGGCAAATGAGTTAACGGGGAGAATTTTTGACATTGTACACACTTCTTCACATATGCGGCAGCATCGGCTCGCATAGTGGGAGACCAATAGCCTTGAGTGATGGCTCAATAAGCCAGTGATCTACCTCCCATATGAGCACCACAACTGCCTTCATGAATTTCGACCAGAAAATCTTCGACCTTAGCTGGGTGGACACATTCTAAGTAGAGCCCAGAGAGAGACTTCTTATTGAGTTGTTCTTGAGGGTCCTAATAATAGCGTAGGGCCTTGTTGCGTAGTCTGTGAGCTTCTTTCTTGTCCTCGGGGACTTACTAGTTGGCAAAGAAAGCCACAAGGGGATCCATCCAACTTAGGCCGTGGTAAATGATATGGACAGCAGTAGGCTCAAAGACGTGGATACTCGGCTCTAGTAAGAAGCTCATTTCAATGGTCCGCTTCACTTCCGAGTTGACAGTCGAGGCTAAACAAGCGAGGGCATTGGCGTGGGTGTTCTGATCTCTAATGATCTGATTGAGTTCATGTTGATCGAATTTTTTAAGAAGAGAACTAGTGGTGCACACATAAGTGACCATGCGTTCATTTTTAGTGGCATACTTCCCTTTTAATTGGTTGATGACTAGTTTGGAATCACAGAACACTTGCATTCGTTTGGCCCTCATGCACAATAAGTTCCTAAGGCTGACCAGCAAGGCTTCATATTCAGCGTCATTATTGGAGGCGTTAAACCCAAGCTTTACGGACTGCTCGATGACGGCTCATTTGGGTGTCATAATCACAACTCCTGCTTCACTACCACGCTGATTCGAGGACCCATCACAATACAACTACCATATGTTGCTGACATACATCTGCCACTGTGCTGACTCCCTCAGAGCCGGTAATGGCTGCAGAGTCGACTGTGATTGGATGGTTAATTCGACGACAAAGTCCGCCAGCACTTGACCTTTGATGGCTGTCTTGGGAGCAAACTGAATGTCGTATTGTCCAAGTTCCACGACGTATTTGGACTCTCAGCCCGATGATTTTGATTTTTGGACGATTGAGCGGAGAGGATGATCAGTCAACACACGGATAGTGTAGACCTGGAAATAATGCATCAACTTCCTTACGGCCATTACCAAGGCTAGGATCAGTTTTTCCAGAGGTAGGTATTGGGTTTCGGCGTCCAACAATGTCTTACTAATATAAAAAATGGGTTTCTGTTTGCCAAGTTCTTCAGTAAGAAGGACGTCACTGACGGCTTGGTCAGAAACTACTAGGTACAAAATGAGCACATCTCTTGGAATGGAGGTGGTCAGCAATGGAGATGCTCCGAGGTAGGTTTTCAATCCCTCTAAAGGCGTTTGACATTCCGGGGTCCATTGGAATGCCTTTCCCTGACGGAGTGTTTGAAAGAACAGCCTACATCAATCCGAAGACTTACTGATGAATCTATTGAGCACTGCGGCCATGCCCATGAGCTTTTGTACCTCTTTGACCGATTGCGGCGAACTGAGTTCCAAGATAGCTTTAATCTGCTTCGGATTTGCCTCTATCCTTCTATGATTCACTATGTAGCAGAGAAACTTTCCTGACCTAATACCAAAAGCGCATTTAGATGTGTTAAGTTTCATTCAGTACTTGCGGAGAATGTCGAATGTCACGGTCAAATCAACTAGATGATCCCTTTTTTCTTTGGACTTGACCACCATGTTATCGATGTATACTTCCATAGTTCTGCCGAGTTGGTCCTTGAACATGCCAGTGACTAATCTCTGATAAGTTGCCCCGGCGTTCTTCAATCCAAATGGCATGACTTTGTAACAATAGGTACCTCTTGGTGTTAGGAATGCTGTATTGTCTTCATCGGCCGGATTCGTGGCAATTTGATGGTAACCCCTATAAGTATCCAAGGAACTCATACGTTGGTGCTGTGTGGTTGCATCCACGATGTAATAACCCTCACACTAATTACCGATAAGTCACTGATTAATTACCGATTTCTGCTAAACTAAGACTGACTATGACTGATAATTGAACTGACTGAATTACTGAACTGACTGACTGAAAACTGAAACCGAATTGATTGAGTGTATCTATTTTAATTGCATGTTTATCTGTTTGACTGTTTACTTATCTGTTCAGTTTTTATGTTTAAACTGCAAATTGAAGGCCTTATCGGCGGCCGAATCTGAAATTGATTGATGATTTAGGATCATGAGAATTTATGTGATTTTATGGTGCATTTAATTGAAATGTGATTTGGCATGACTAAATTAGATTAAAATAAGCTAAATTACATGAGTTTGACTTAGTTACCAATTTGCCACACCAGTGGCCCACTATCTCTACTCATATTGAGCCTTATACACACTTGACAAAATATTTCTTCAGCCCATTACTTGCTCTTGCCGACTAGAGAGAGAGAGAGAACTAGGAGAGTTGATTTTATCTTGCATGCTTGGAATTTGAGAGGATTGGAAGAGTTCTTGATAGATTGAGCCTACTTACCTTTAATAAAAAACTTAAAGTAGATTCATTGTCCTCTTGTTTATGTTTTGAGGTTAGTTTTGCATGGTTTAGAGCAAGGTTGAAGTCTAGAGCCAATTTATGGCTCAAATTGTGATGTTGAAGCTCAATTGTTGCATGCATGTCTACATATTGAAGTTTGGAGGTTGTAATACATCATTCCTCACATGCATGTTCATAATATTGTTGTAATTTATGTTGTCATCATGTTTTTGAAAGATTTGAGCTCATTTGAGCAAACATTGAAGCTTGGAATTGTTTTAAACTCATGCATGTCATGGTTGTAGCATGTTCATGAAATTGGTTTGAAATTGAGTTTGAATTAAACACCCTTGGGCTTTGATTTACCAAATTGATCTTTGAAATACATAATGTTATGTGTTTACAAGTGTTTTCCAGGTTTTTAGCCCAAGAGGATCAAAAATTTGGCTTTTAAACTTGGTTTTGAGCTTTGGACTCAAATATGGAATTTCCAGATTTTGGGCCTACGCTCGAGCGAGGAAATCCACGCTCGAGCGTACACTCTGTGATTCTGCCTTCCACTTGAGCGAGAAAAGTTACGCTCGAGCGTGAAATGTGTGCATCCAGTATTTTGCATGAGTTCACAGTCCGCTCGAGCGAGGACCTGTGTCTTACGCTCGAGCGAGGGTCGAGCGTCCATCGGGCGTAAATTTTGAGCATCTAGCATTTTTACTGTAGCACACAGGCCGCTCGAGCGACGGAATTCACGTTCGAGCGGAGACCCTTTGTCTACATGTCCGCTCGAGCGTAGAAAGCCACGCTCGAGCGAGACCCCTGTTTTCTGAAAATTTTGTTAAGTGTTCAAAAGTGCATCTTTGCATCCTCTTTCCATCCTAGGCATTCCTAGGGCATATTTAAGGCATCTTTAAGAGGATATAGATGTAGAACCACACCCAGGCAAATTTAGGGGTTAAGTTATTATCTTTCCCAACTGTGAAACTTAGTGTGTGTTCAATCTGTTAACTGTATAGGGTTGGCATTCCGAGGAGACGCTCTAGCCTACTGTAGCCCAGAACTCTGTGAGTAACAATTGTGTAAAGATATGTTCAAAATGATTATCTTCTGAATACTGAACTGAACTGTTTACTGAACTAACAATGTTTACTGAATGAATGTATGTCCTATATTCTGAACTGTACTGTGGCATCCTTAGCAACTACTGTTTCCTGTTTCCTGTTTACTGTTACTGTCACAGAGATCTCTGTCGACTCCCTCGTGAAACCACTACTATTTACTGATTGATGGCCATCATTACTGTTCGGTCTTTAAGACCTACTGCTTACTGTACTGTTATGCTAATGGATGTACCACATATGACTGTTTACTGTACTGAATAACTGAAACACTGATTGAAATGAACTGTTTTCACTACTGTAAGGACATTCATTCTAAACCCCTTTACGCATTATGTTATTCACTGGGCTTTAGCTCACTGCTCATATATATATGTAGGTGTACAGGCACCGGATCAAAGCTAGAAGTGTCGGGGTAGAGTCCCAGTTTTGTCAAGCCAACCAATGTGCCTCACTGCGAGGTTCCGAGCCTGCCAAGCCAGGGCTTAGGGGCGTTTTTACTTCCCCGTCTGTCACTGTACCGTTTTTGTAATACCGTATAGACTGTACTGTTTAGTAGGAGTTAAGCCTCTGTACTGAATGATTGTAAATATTGTGCATAACTGTTCTGTACTGAATGTTTATATGCATGAAAAATCTTTTTGGCATACAGACTGTTACAGTTCATTGGACATTGTGTTATTACTGTATTGGCTTCCATCATGCCCATGTACTCTGTTTTACTGTCTTACTGTTCAGTAGGCCTTCGGTAATCTCGGATTACTGGCCGGTTACGGTGTTAAACCCATAGGGGCGGGTTTGGGTCGTGACACACGAGTTGGTCAATTCTCAACAATAAGAAGCAATCTTTTTGGCAAGCCTTGTTTAGGTTGGTAAAATCTACACAGACACGCCATGAGCCTGTTTTCTTTTTCACCACAGTAGTATTGGATAACCATGTGGGATAGGTGACTTCCCTAATAGCCTTGGCTTCTAATAACCTGTCAACTTCTTCGATGACGACAGCAACATGCTTTGTACCCCAGCGACGACTTTTCTGGGTAACCGACTTAATCATCGAGTCGACATTCAGACTATGCATTGCAAATATTGAATCGATGCCTGGCATGTTATAGGGCATCCAAGCAAAAACATCAATATAATCGAAAAGGAATGACAATAGCTCTTGTTGCTTGACCTCGCCGAGGCTTGGGCCGAGTAGAAAGAACTTGTTTGGATCCTCATTAATCAGTGTCTGATACAGATCCTCTATAACTTTGTCGGCTGAGACTTTGCCGACATCCTCTAGGCTCTCTTGATTCGAGGCTACGATTGAATTCACTTCCATCTCCTTGGGCTTTTTGCTTAGGGCCGATGGATAGCATTCCTTCGTAGATCGCTGCAAACCACGGATCTGCTCAATTCCGTATTGTGTCGAGAAACTGAGCAACTGGTGGTAAGTGTTCGGCACAACTTGCATTTCATGAAGCCATGTTCGGCCCATGATCAAATTATAAGGCGAAGGGAGTTTAACGACCAAGAATTTGACATCCAGAGTTTTGGTGCCTGCACGCACTAGTAGCACAATTTTGCCAAGGGGATATTTCGGATTGGCGTTGAAGCCAAATATGGGGTACTCGATTGGTTATAGGTCTGCATCGTTGAAGCCGAGTTGGAGAAATACCTTATGATACATGATCTCAGACATACTTCCTTGGTCGATCAAGATACGTTTGATGGAAAACTTATTAACTCGCAACTCGATCACAAGGGCGTCATCGTGCGACATGGTAAGTCCCTAAAGATCATCATCCGAGAAACCTATTTCATTTGACACTTGAGGTCGCTTGATCAACCTGTTACATGCCAAATTAGGATCGGTCGATCATGTATGAACCATATGCACATTGTCAAACGGAGATATGGTGTATATCACATGGATCACACTAGTGGGTGGCGAATCGGGGCGCATGGTAAGCGCTCCTAATGCTTTCTCCGTCTTCAGGAGGTACTCGGCTAATTTGCCTTCTAGGACCAACTCTAAAGATGATCCTTAAGAGCATGATACTTATCAGTCGTATGTCCATGATCTTTATGATAGTCGTATCTCTGATCTCTGCGCCTTTTGTAGGGCAGCCCAAACATTTTACTCGGCCATCTGAAAAAAGGCTGGTGCTGAATTTTGTTCAGAATATTGCTTATCAACTCACTAAATGTTGTATATGATTTTTCCAGTCGTTTGGGACGCTTGCTGTCCGATTGATACTGCTCACTTCGTCACAAATCCCGACGATTGTCCCTTCTAGGTTGGCTTCTTCCCTCCGGGCTTTTCCTCGGTGGAGTACTCCATAGTGGGGCAAAGTTCAAAGGTTGTGCCATGACAGGCACTACCGTTTCTTTGACCTGTAGGCTAGCTTTAACCTTGATTGTATCATCTTCCACTTTGTAGTATTCCTTAATTTTTCTCATCAAGGACCAAACTGTTTTAGGAGGCCTTTGAGGTAAAGAACTTCAGAGCGGGCTGTCAGTGCAGTCCCATTTTGAAGGCCATAACTGCCATAGCATCGTTGTAATCATCGTCCAAGAGGTTGAAGCACTCCCAATAACAAGCCGAATGCTCGCGCAGGGTTTCCATTTGCTTGATCTTCATTGCCCAAAGCGAATTTGCCTGCTTTGGTTGCATTTCATTAGTGATGAATCTAGCCCTGAAGGGTTTCTGGAGTCGATGAAAGCTCCCGACCGATCTGAGTTCAAGCTTATAATACCATCTAATGGCCAGTGGTCCCAATCTACTAGGGAATATTCTGTACATAAGCGCTTCGTCATCTGCATACAATGTCATATCTTGCCTATAATGTCGAACGTGATCCATAGGATCTATTTTACCGTCATATAATGTAAAGGACGGAGCTTTGAACTTTTTAGGCAAAGTGGCCTTGGCAATGCATTGCACAAAAGGGTTGTAAGTATCATTCTCGTCAGACTTATCGCTCCGGTCATTATGCTAGTCCCGCTGTCGCGGGTTGTCGCCCAACGAATCTAAGATACTTGGTCGGACCCGCTTTCTAGGTTCCTTTCCTGACGTCCCCGAGTCACTACCAGCCTTGTTCCTTTGGGGGCGGCTTTACTGTGCTGCCTTTTTCTTTGGCGACCGACCCCTTGTATGTTGTGGTGCATGCTGGGATTTGGATAATTCCTGGCATAGGCATTCGTTTTCAGCTGCCATATCTTACATTCGTTGTTCATTTTGTTTTCGCTTGGTTGATCAGGGTTTGCATGGCATTCTCTAAGAAGGATGAAGGTAAGGGAATTAGTGAATCGAAATTCAGGGCTCTTTGCGTGAGCATGTCTTCTGGCCCATGCACTGTTCCTGGTGTATCAGTAGCACCTTTGAGCAAAAGATCTAGTATCAGGTCTGTCATGGATGCGTTTGAGTATTTCCACAGACAGCGCCAATTGTGGAGTGATGGATTTGGAATACTCTTGGATCCACGCAAGTCTTAGAACAGTCCTCTTGTAGGCACCTGAAACAAGAACAGTTCTGGTCAGGGGTGCTGGAATTAGCACTCCGACGGTTTAGTTAGTCTTCTTTCTTATCTAGGGTGAGAATTAGTTTTTTGAACATCCCTGATCATTGGATCTCTCTCCTCCTTTTACAGACCTTTTTCCCTTAGGTTTTATTCTTTACTCCGCACCTCATTTAGATCTTAGCGCTTCATGGCTAGGAATCGGCATCTAGACACGATGCTGACTTGTATAGGAATACTCGGCTTCTATTTGAAGATAGTATTCGGCCTCATGAGTCCGAAGGGTGAGGCTCAATAGGCCGATCCACAAGTTGGGCCCGATAATAAGAGGCTACATAAATTCGGCCACCACATGAATCAAATAAAAAAAAATGCAAGTCTTCATATATATACATGGTCTGGGAAGGGAGACTTATTGTCATCATCATCCTCGTCGGATACTCTTGAGGAGACTTCAGCCGTTGACTCTTCCACTACCAGCGAGATGACCAACTTCCTCACCAAGTCAAAGACGGTGTAAGGATTTGGTTCACACACATTTGAACATCCAATATAAATAAACAAATAAATAAATAAATAAAATCAAAACTCTATTGAACAAATTCCAAAAAAAAAAATGTTAGGATCCTAAATGTTTTACCAAATGTCTCATATAGGTGTGAGACCTATACCATGTGAGTCTCATATGTATCATATGAGACATTTGGTAAACTATTTGATAAAATATTTAGGTCCGTAGCATTACTTAATTCCAAAACCAATTTCCCATTATTTTCAACAACTAATAAAAAAATAAAAAATAAAAAAAGTCTACATTAGATTACCCAAAAGTAATAAAAGCTAAATACCCTCCATTCACAATTTTCACAATACTAAGGTGAGATTATTATTACAAATTAATAAATGAAAATCTCTAGACAATATGTGGATATTTAGTACCACGTTCAATCATGAACTCGCCCAAGTCTTGAGTCATAAAATGATCTAAATACACCATAACTGTTAATGTGTAGAACTCGTCAAGTAGTATATGCCTGTAAAAAATCACGTTGATCGGATATCGATAGCTATGTGATTAAATCAGATTTTTATAAGCCGTTTATTTTTCACTGTCCATTTTTTTTTTCCATACAAAACTGATTTCATCACATAGCTATTGATATCCGATCAACGTGATTTTTTATAGGTATATAGTACTTGACGAGTTCTACATATTGAACAGTTCGGATTATCAAAACGGAACCCATGGTGAGCCCCCACTGGACCAACAATACCCTCCAGTCCGTAATTGGATTGAAGGGAAGTCATTCCCTAAAAGAAACATTTACTCCTTTCTTTGATCATTTCATGTTTGATCATGTACGCAGGCTTTGTTCATGTTTACACATACATGTCTATATACATACATATTTATAGATATATACAAAATCAAATAGAAATCTAGAAAAAAATATGAAGGGAAATGGCGAATAAGAGGATCGAATTTGTACCAAGGCCATGAAGTATGAAAGATCGTAGGAGCTTTGGCACAACCAGAGATGGAAGATAGAGAAACAGGAATTGCAGAAAGAGGGCGGTGAGAGATCTGAAATTGGAAACGGCAGCTCTGGTTCGACAACGGTGGAGCTATGGAACTGGATCTCGCGACTGGAGCAGTGGAGGAGCATCGACAGAGGAGGACAGAGCACAGAGGCGGCGATGGTGGCGGTGGCGGTGGCGGTGGCAGTGGCGGTGGCGGTAGCGATGGCAATGGTGGTGGTGGAGGCAGTGGTAGGAAGTGGTGGAGAGAAAGAGAAAGGAGTAGAGAGAGAGGGAGACGGAGAGGGAAAGTGTTTGGGAAGTTGTTATTTTAGTAGACTATTTTAGTTTTTGGTTATTTTAGTAGGTTAAAATTTTTATGTTTAGGAAAATAGTTGAATTTTTTTTATAATTGGATTTGATATTTGTGAGAAAAAAGTAAAATGATGGCGGGGGCTTGCCTCCAGTTTCTTATTTGGATTAGAGGGTCCAATCCGGCCCTTTGGGTCTACTTTTGAATTCCTTTTTGATAATCTGAACCGTCACATTTTAGGATTTATTGAGTACATTATCCTTGTACAAAATCAAATCGATCGGATAACGGATACTATGTATTCAGATCACCTTTTTATAAACCATTAATTTTCTGACTGTCTATTTTTTTTCAGACAAAAGTGATCCGAATGCATAGTATTCGTTATCTGATCGACATGATTTTTTACAAGAATAATATACTCAACAAATCCTAACATGTGAATGGTTCTGATTATCGAAAAGATACCCAAAAGTAGGCCCAATGGGCCGAACTGGATCGGACTGTCTCAGATTTAGATTGGAAACAATCCGAACCCTAAAATGATTATGAATTTAATGTGATATTTTATCTTATTAACTATTTTAGTTTTTTTTTTTTTTTTGAATTTTAATTTTAAAGAAAAAACAACTAAAATATAACTTGTCAAATTTGGTTAGGGTGTGATTTAGGAACCAAATATATACACATGGATATTTTTGTTATTTTGTAAAGAATTGTCCTTATGGACTTAAGAAATTAACTGTGAATCTTTCAGCTTAAAAATTGTAGGATTAGATTTTTCACTCCAACGCCTTTTTGGTTTTTGGTTTTTGGTTTTTCCCTCCTCTCAAGTTTTGTTGGGCAATTATATATTTTAGTCAAAAAATTAAAAAATTATTATAAATAATCACATCACTCTCTCTATTTTTTGCACATTATTTCTTAAAAAGTCAAATTTGTTAAAATAGCTTATTCCCAAACGAGACCTCAATTTAAAAAAATGTTTGAAATATCTAATTGAACACTCCTAATTTATTTCTAATGACGTGGAATAGATCCCATTTCTCACTCCTCATCTTTCCTCTCTCCATCTCTCACTACATTAAAAGTCAAAATAAAGGTGATATATTAGGAGCAAAAATGTTTAGTAACTTTAAAATAAGAGCTTTAAAGGAGTTCTAATTATGTGACACTAATCTATATGTAATTATTATTATTTTCTATTAGTACTTTTTATTTTATTTTGACTTACCAACTCATTAGAGCTTTATTTAACAATCTTGAATTAAAGTTATGTATTATTACCCTATTAGAATATGTAACATCACTCTCCAATTAATTATATTTGATTACATAGAAGAAAAAAAAATATCATAAAAAAGGTGGAAAGATGTGATAAGAATTTGTACTTGACAGGATTACAAGTACAGTGTAGCAACGTCAAACGTGTAAAAATTGTTTTTTTTTTCTCCTTCCTAAATCTTAATCAAAGTTACTGTATTTATTTATCTAAACTATAACAATAATTCTACAAACACATTTTGTCAATTTTTGAGGTGTATATGTAAAAAAATTTTAAAAAATTTAAATAAAATGACTAAATTGACATTGGATTTAAAGTATAAGAATCAAATTATTAGAACAGTAATGATATATTCCTTAATTTTGGAGTTCTAATTAAACTTTAATGATGTGATAGTGAATTAAAAAAAAAAAAGCCAAAATATCACCATCACTGTGGAGCCAACACACTTAGAGCATGTTTGTTTTGAGGGATAAGAGGGTGGGATTGGGAATCCGGATCCTCCGTAGCACTTTCGTGTAGCCCTTCCCTGTCGCCCTCCAA
The DNA here is from genome assembly GCA_036172215.1 of Camellia granthamiana. Lineage (NCBI taxonomy): Eukaryota > Viridiplantae > Streptophyta > Magnoliopsida > Ericales > Theaceae > Camellia > Camellia granthamiana. Next base: position 46,125,273 of record CM069916.1, on the reverse strand, counting down.
AACGATGTCGTTTTGGAGGGTTTTCTTTTTTTTTTTTTCTTTTTCTTCTTCTTCTTTCTTTGTTTCTTTCTCTCTCTCTCTTTCTGCTGATGGGTTTCTTCTACTTTCAACAGACAGAAGAAGAAGAAGTTTTTGGTTCAGATGAAATGCTTTCGGCTTCATCACAGTGAGAAGAAGAAGAAGAAGAAAAAAAAAGGAAGCTCCAAAAGCTTTGGTTCAGTTCGGCTTCATCATGTTTTGGGCTTCAAGAAGAACACTTCTTCAGCTTCCATTCAATTTCTGATGCTGTGTTTTTTGTTTTTGTTTTTTTTTTTTTGGTTCAGATTTGAAATCTGATTTTTTTTTACAGAGATCAAACCCATTTCCAAATATATATCCTTTGTTGTCTCTGACGAGGGAAAGACGGAGCTCTTCCTTCCTTGAGCTCTTCCTTCCATTATGGATTGTTGTCTCTGATCAAACCCATTAACCCATTTCTTCCTTCCTTTATGAATTGTTGTCTTAGATTTCAAAATATATGAGCCCTTTCCTGCTATGTTAATTTGATGAAACAGATATATAAATAAATATATATATATATATCCTTTGTTTGTTATATTAATCTAATCAAAAACTAACTTTGTTTTGATTTCAAAAACTTTGTTTGTTTTGATTTATAAATATATATATATATATATATATATATCCTTTCTATGTTAATCTGATGAAACAGATCTGTGTTTGCTTGCTATGGATCGAAACAAATCTGATGAAACAGATTCATGCAACCCACATCTGTGATTTCAATCGTTTGTATATTCGTTTGTTTTGATTTATAAATATATATATATATATATATATCCTTTCTATGTTAATCTGATGAGGAAGAAGAGGGGTGGAGTCAGGGATAATGGGTGTGTTGTGGAGTCGAAGAAAGAAGGAAAAAAAAAAAAAAAAACCCTTCAAAACGACGTCGTTTGGAGGGCCACAGGAAGGGCTACATAAAAGTGCTACGGAGGATCCGGATTCGTGGGATTGGACTATTAGTCCCACCGGACTAATAGTCCATTGTTTGTTTTAAAAATTTTGTTCCGGACTAATAGTCCCCCGGACTATTAGTCCCACAAATATAGGACTATTCTATCCCATGGGGGGGTGTGGGATAGAAACCATGGGATTGGTATCCCATGGGATTATTTTGTAAAATATCCATTTTACCCTCCATGCTATTACTTAGTGAACAATTAGAAAATGGTAAAATAGTCTTTTGAACATTTATAAATTATTTTTTTAGTGTTGTTAATTTAAAACTATATATTAAATAAAAAATTTAAATTATAAATTATAAATTTAATTTAATTAAAAATAATAAATTATAAATTATGGCCTTATAAATTAAATTTTTTTAGTGTTGTTAAAAAATTAAATTTACATATTAAATAAATTTTTTTTTAGTATTGTTAATTTAAAATTATATATTAAATAAAAAATATAAATTATAAATTAAATTTATTTAAAAATAATAAATTATAAATTATGGCCTTATAAATTAAATTTTTTTAGTGTTGTTGAAAATTTAATTTATATATTAAATAAAATTATTTTTTTTATTGTCATTATTTAAAATTATATATTAAATAAAAATAAAAATTATAAATTATAAATTTAATTTAATTGAAAATAATAAATTAAAAATTGTGGCCTTATAAATTAAATTTTTTTAGTGTTGTTAAATTATAAATTATAGATTATAAGGGTAAAATAGCCTTTTGAACATTTATCCTTATCCAGTCCGTATAACCAAACATTGGATTTACTAAAAATAGTCCAATCCAGACATCTAATCCCATGACTAAACAAACATAGGATACAAATTCAATCCAACCAAATAGTCCCGGGACAATGTATCCCGGGACTAACAGTCCGATGGATTACAATCCCCCCTTATCCAGTCCGTCCAAACAAACACACCCTTAGAGTTCCTTTAGAGCTATCAATTTAGAACTCTCAAATATTTTTCTTATTAGAATTGAAATAACAGGAATTAAATTAAAATTTAAGTCAAAATTATCTAGATCAAAAGGGTAATTTATACCAAGTTATAATATAAGAACCTTTAAACTTGAACCCAACTCATAAACTTTTTTATATGTTATATATTTATTATTATTTTGCAGTCAAGCCAGCACAGAACCCTTGTCCTCTTTAGCACAGGCCCAACCTTTTTTTTCGAATAAGAGCCAAGAATATGATCCATCAATGACTCAAATTTGAATTGCACCTGCCGTGCATATAAATACAATATCACAACCCTTTTGAACAAAAAGCAAGATGCATACACTGCAAATTTAGTTACAATTCAAGAAAGTGATAAAATGATTCAATTTTATCCAACAAAAAAAAATTGATATTGATGATACAGCGGGTTCCAGATGAAACGGGTCGGACTGATTCACGCTTCCCAAACCAGTGTCTGAGTGACCAAGCCCACCAAAAGATCTACACAAGAGTTCAACGGGGAACGGGGAGTCCCCCAGCGAACCTTCCGATGAGCAAGTTAGAAAGTGAAGTGGAATGTAGAGATAGAAAGCTTAACCTTCTTCTTGTCTTCGACGTCTGCTTATATCCTCTAGTAATCATTTCGTTGTCCCTTCCGACCTGTCGCCATGGCCGAAAGTTTATGCTCTAGTTTGCCTTGTTCATGGTGAGGCCGTTCTGTCTCGACGGGGAGGGCTTATTGCAATAAATGCTGTAAGGGGCTTCATTAATGGCTGATGTGCAGTGCAATAACTTTGCAGGATCTTTGTCTGCTTATGTGGCTTGTCCTTCACCTACCACATGTCTCAGTGTCATTGGTTCTTAATGCCATGTTGACTTCCAGTTATGTTGGGCCTCATCAGTTGAATTTTATATTGGGCCCTAAGTGATGGGCTTGGGTTGTTTATAATGGGCTATAAAAGTTTTTATGAGCCTACCCATGTCAGATATCATTCAAACTATTAATGCAAGATATTGAATCAAACTGCTCCTCACTTAAGAAATAAAATGGAAAAAAGATGAGCCGGAAATTTGTCTTGATATTTCGTTTTTGTAAAGAGAGAACAAAAAAGGAAAGAAAAAATAAGTATTCAAAAGTGAAACTAGAAATATAATAAGTATTCAGAAATAAAACTAGATGCTTAGAGAAAGGGCTTCAAAAGTGAAACTAGTAATTGATGAACAAAATCATCAATACATACCTAAGTGAATTCGAACAGATCTGAAACAAAATCAACACTCACCATGAAACAAAATCAAACAAATCTGCATTCGAACAAATATGAATTATTACAATATATATATATATATATATGTAAGTAAATAAAAGAAAATCTTACAGATCTGACTTTTAGTTCTTTTTTTCCCAGGCATTGAAACAATGAGTGCACAAGTGCAATTCATCCTTCTCGACCCTTTCATTACATTGTTATTTCAAAAACCCAGATTGTGTTGAATCAATATATTCATTAAAAATGCCATTTTTAAATAGTCAAAAGTAATCACTTTAAACATTATATATGCATTATGAAACATTTTGTAGTGGGGTAATTTTGTTGATGTATAGTTATGAATGTAAGAATATTTTTATTATAGAGAAATTGTTATTTCTATACAGGAATTTTTATATTATTATGCAATTGTTGGTTTCTTTTCAATTATTTTTTATTTACTACAGGTAATTTTAATATTTTTAATAATTTTATTGCAGGTTTTTTTTTTTTTGGCGACGGCACCACACCGTCGCAAAAAACATTAGAACTATTGGCGACAGTGGTCATGCCGTTGCAACAAAAAACAATTTGCGACAGTATTTTTTTCCGTCTCAAATAAAATTTTTAGCGACAGTAAAACAGTGCCGTCGCAAAAGGTCTCAATTTTTTACATATTATAGGCGATAGTAAAATGTCGTCGGCAAAAAAAAAGGCAACGGCATGATGTCGTTACTCAGACTTGTTGTGACCCCCCCCTTTGCCGTCACTAAAAGTCATTTGCCGTCGCTAAAAGTTTTTTCAGACAGCATTAGGGGTATTAGCGACAGCATTTTACCATCGTAAAAACTTGAAATTTTTGTAGTGTGATAATTTATTTAGACATTGAATTTATGGAGAAAAAATAAAGTAAGAAGTTAATTTTTTCTCATTTTCTTTTTCTTTTCCTCTACAATCAAATATGAAATACACCTTAAAGTTCAAGATTTGAGGATCCTGCTGTATTCAAAGGTACAATAGGCTGTTGTGCACCCTTGCAGAGGGTCACCCTGAGCCTCTTTCAATAATCTGAACCGTTCATATTGTAGGATTCGTCGAGTAAATGATTCATGCAAGAAATTAAGTTGATTGGATATTTACAGCCCTATAACAAAAGCACATTTGTTTTTATAAAAATTAACTGTTAAAATAATTTTCATAAAATTTTAAAAACAATTAGGATCTAATCATCAGGTTATGAATATCCGATTAACTTAATTTTTTACATAGATAATATTTTTGACAAATCCTGTAATGTGAACGGTTCAGATTCTTGAAAAAGACTTGAGATGTCCCTTCACAAAGGGGCACAACAAGTTGTTGTGCCTTGAAGACACACAACACCCCCTAGGTCCTACGGTCCAACAAGAATTTTTTTTTTTTTTTTAATGCATTGGGCTCTTTCATTTTTGAGAATGCTTTCATTTTTTTTGTCTAGTTATATCTAAAATGAAATTGAAGTTTATTTATTTATTTATTTATTTTTAAGACAAGACAAGTAAATGAGACTATTAACCCTTCGTTTAGGCATCCAAAAAGTTTTCATATGATGACAATTTGCATGTCAATTGGAAATTGGAAGGCCATGAGAGTGAGACTAGGCTAAGCTAGTGCAGTGCTGCCCAAGAACACTAACAACTTGTTGGACCTAATCCAAAATCCAAAACATGGGGTGGCTAAAGGTTGTTGTGTGCACTCACACTCCCAGACCACTCCCCCTCAAAATGATTAGAAAGAGAAGCAGAAAAAGATAACATTTGCTGACTCAAAAAAATTGTTTAAAATCGGAATTCAATTCTTAAATAGTGAAACTTACATTTGAAATAAATTTTAATTATATAATATTTGTTTTAAGTAGATTTTATAGGTTCCAAAATTGCTGGCAAGGAAAGAGAAACATTAAAAACCTAAACAAAATGTCATAAAATTTACCCAAAAAAGCGATTTGTTATTCGAATTCAGTTTTCTTACATAGAGACTCAAAATTTTGAAATACGTTGTTTTGGGAAAATTTTATGATTTTCTAACATAGGTAGCTAGAAAAGAGAGCCGAAATTGACGGAACATAAAAGAAGAGAAACAACTTACAAGCAACCCCTACCCCCGACAGCAACAGAATCTTATAGGTTTGGTTGGTTTTCAGGAGTTGGGATCTCCTCCTTGCAGTCCTCCTTGCAATGGTTGAGATCAGCCGTTGCAACATTCAATAGTCATAAAAGAAATAAATAAAAAACAAAGAAATTGAAATCAGCCGTTGGATGTTACAACGGCTGATTTCAGCTGTTGTAAGAAGGAGTTGCAATGAGGGGATCCCAACTCGGTTTGCAATCCCACATCAATCAAAATTTGAGGAAGTGTAAATTAGTGGACAATAAAAGATTATTTGTATTTTTATAATGATAATTTTACTGTGCTTATGTAACAAATTTTTCATGCGCATGGAACAAGTCCTCACTATGTGTCAGAGTTGCATCACAAAAAATTCTATTTATAGTGCAATAATTTTTTTACTGCTCCACTTATTTGTAACTTTTCCATCAAAATAAATAATACATTTTAAATATATAAATCATATTAACAAAAAAAAGTTATTTTCTTTTTTGATCAGTAAAAATTAATTGTTAGATTATGATCTTGAGTTGAGACCCAAGGCCTCTCTTTAGAGGGGACTGGGTGATCAAATTACTAGTCATGCAGATTACAACTGTTACAATTTTTTAATTTTAAAATAATAAATTTTTAAAGTTATAATATCATTTTGTACTCTCTTCGTCTCAAAATAATAGTCATTTTTAGGGAATTTAATTTTTTTTGGTAATATAATTATTACATTTTAAAAAATTTAATTTTTCAAAATTACCCTTTGATAGTACATTTTTTGAAAAATATCAATGTTATAATTATACTTTTTACGTTGTTAATGAATTTAAAAGAAGGGCAAAATCGAAAATTTATATAATTTCTATACTTGATTTTTGAAAAGGAACTAATATTTTTGAACAATGAAAAATAGAATAAGGAACAATTATTTTGAGACGGAAGGAGTATTAAATTTAGTATAAAATTTTTATTTTTACTTCTATATAACATTGCTCTAAAGTAGGTATCTAAAGAATGTATACTATCATTTTATATCATGATTTTTGTTAATAATCTTAAAACATTTATTAACCTATTTTTAATAATGCTACGTGTTTAACTACCGTAATCTTAAATGAATTGGACAAAATAGTTTTTGGCTTAGAGTAGATTTCACGCAAAGGACGAGATATTATTGTGTCTGTTATGGGTGTTGGCACGGTAACCCTTGGACTATGGTACACAAAAAATGTTCCAGATTTAAAAAAATAAAAATAAAAAAACAAAACAAAATAACTCTTGATTTACTTAAAATTGTTTTGTATAGTTTAGAAAATTATAAATATTTTATTATCATAATTTTTTATTTAACAGAATTAACTGAAAAAATAAAATTTTTAACTGCTCTCCTATATAATAATAAAATTATTTGAATTATTAATTTAAATAATTTTTTGACATATTTAAAAACTATTAATTGACTTGATAATTTATTATTGAAATGGATAATTTATTATGAACTTATAAACTTTAAGGGACGGGATGTAATTTCTAAAATCATAGGGACAATTCATATTTTAAACAAATATCATGAGATGTATTTGTAATTCATTTTAAAAAAAATTATCAAAATTTTTAGATAATTCTGTATTGAATATTATCTAAAATTTTTATTTTCATTTTTATTTTTATTATTTTTTTTTTTTGAGTATTATGAAATTTTTTAATAATTCTCTTAGAGTATTTAGAGCATGTTTAGTACGATGAAATGAACTAAAATAGAATATTCATTCTAACTTTGCATTTTCTTTCCCTTATTTAGTACGTCTTATCTAAGTGAGAAGTGAGAATGCTTGTTCTTTCCTCCAATCTAAAGAATGACCATTCAATTCCATCATTAAATTACTATAAAATTTTATTATTATTTTTTTTTGTTGGCACTTAAAAAAAAATATTATTATTTAGCCACTACCATCATTCCGTTCTCCTACCACCCATTCCACCACCACCACACCACCATACTACCACCACCACTACCTCTGCCACCACAACCACTACCTTACCACCATTACTATCATCTTCATAAACATCACACCACCACCATCACCATCGCGAGAACCATCGCTCTACTACCATTGGTTGCCGCCATCACAACCACAACCACAACCACAACACCACCTTACCACCACCACCACTATAAGGCAACAACAACCTACTACCACTACAACCACCATCTTACTATCATTGCTATCACCACTACCAATGCGGCCATTATCACTACCCATCCAGGCCCGGTCCTAAGATTTCCAGGGTTCAAAGTCAATAATTAACTGATAAATATTACTAGATCATTTGGGGCCCTTCACATATTTTTTTTTTCATTCAACGATTTTTTTTTTAAGGTAAAAAAAAAAAGATTTGTGTCAAAATCACAAAAAATACTTAGCATTACATTATAACAACTACTAAGTATCATTTGATCCTTGCTTTTCTTGTATTTTTAGAAGCAAATGTATCAAATCAATCATACTTGCATAATTTAGTTTTTTTTTTTTGCAAAATCATTTTCAATGGATAATAATGCTAATTCATTCAATATTTCTTGTGACATAGATGATCGAGGGTAATTTTTGATCATTTTCAACTTTGAAAAACTTCTTTCCCCCGATGCAACTATAACCGAAATAGTCAAAAGTATCTTATAAACAACCCATGAATTTGAGAATTAGATAGGGAGAGAGAATGGGCCTTTTTTATTTTGAATGGGCCTTTTAATTTTTTATTAGGTCAATTTATTTTTAGTTTGGAGCTTTTTAAATTTTTATTTTTTAGACTTAAAACATACCTAATATATTATATTAAACTATAATAGGAGGGGGCCAATTTTTTGGAGTCTATTTTGAGGGTTCCTAAGCCATGGTCTGGTGGGCCTATATCCAGGGCCGACCCTGCTACCATCATTACTACAACTTACACCATCACTTCTACAATGATTAATATTATCATGATCTATATGAATTTTTCGTTCATTTGTTACTAACTTCTTAAAAGTATAAATAAATAATAAAAACTTATTCTATTCCATGAGTTTAATAACTCACACAATCACTTCTACAACTATTAATATTATCACGATCTATATGAATTTTTCATTCATTTGTTACTGACTTGTTAAAAATATAAATAAACAATAAAAACTTATTCTATTTCATGAGTTTAACAAGTACAACTAAATATGAAAATGAGAATTATCATATTATTCTATATTAGCAACCAAATAATGGAAGACATTCCATTTAATCATATATTTCATTCCCACTTTATTTCATTTTTTCGTACCGAACATATGCTTAGTATTGCTTGTAATAATACTGACATTTTCATAAATATATAATGAGATCTCGAATCATAAATAAATATTGAGATTCCAATTATAGAGGGGCATGAATATTTTTCGAAAATTATGATAATTTTGTAGAGGTCTCATGAAGTCAAACAAAAGCTCAAATCATCTATAGATTTTTATTCTTCTCCTTCATTACTTATGATTTTTTTTCCCCTAGTATTTTTCTTTTGAGTTTTACATCTTTACTTGTTAGATGGTGGGATTGATCCACTGAATTAATTGATCTAGTAAATTAAATACCAAATTATCAAAAAAAAAAAAATTTGTCGTGCTATATTTTTAGTACTACAACACTATCTTGCCATAATTTTAGACATTGTTTGCAGAAAAATGGTTGGGCCTCAATTAGTACGGCTTTGTATGCCTTACGGATCTAATTTTATAAATCTTTTTGTTTTTGATGGTCTGAGATGTCCTTGGACCTTGGAGCTTAGTGGACTAAAGAGGAGTAGTAATAGGCCCACTTCCCATTACAAGGACCCAAACAATATAAAAAAATGTTACTCCCTCCGTCCTAAAATAATGGTCCCTTTTGAGGAATCTAACTTTTTTTGGTAGTACAATTATTGCTTTTGAAAAAAGTTGATTTTCCAAAATTATCCTTTTGTTAGTACATTTTTTGAGAATATCAATGTCATAATTGTACTTTTTATATTATTTATTAATTTAAAAGAAGGGCAAAATAAGAAATTTATATTATTTTTGTACTTAATTTTTGAAGAGGGACTAATATTTTGGGACAATGAAAAATGGAATAAAGGACTAATATTTTGGGACGGAGGGAGTATATATAAATACATTTATTATTATTATTATTACTATCACTAAGTCTTGCATGTATTTATTACTATTGGCCTCATTACTTTTGTGTACAATGATAAAAATTAAAATAAAAAAAACAGAAAAAAAAAAGAAGAGAAATTTATTTGCCTCATTGCATGTATTTATGATAAGTTCCAGTTATGACTTTTTTTGTTTTTTATTATTACCTATTTGAATGTTAATTATGACTTGATTATAATTTAAAAGATATTTAATTATATTTTATGTAATATTTAATTATGATAATATATATTTTTAAGTTATAATTCAAAAATTATTTAATTATGACTGTTTGATAAACAACGCCACAAATGTCATAATTTATATATGGTATATCATTTCTCCAAAAAAAATATGATAAGAATATATTACTGTGTAACACTATTTAAATGGTAGATAATGATACAAAATATGATAAGAATATATTATTTAAATAGTAGATAATGATACAAGAGAAATAAACGAGGGGTAATACTAGTGGAAAGGTCTATTTAAGGGTACACATTCATCCAAAACATTTATTATTTATTTTGATAGAAGCATGGACATCGTTACAAACATTTTAAAATTGAAGATTTATAATTTAGGATTTACAATTTACGGTAAATTATCAATATATAGATTATAATAATTGAATTTAATTATCATCAAATCTTATTGTAAATAAGTCTAAATAAAATCATTGTTAAAAATAATTTTTTGCATGTCGTTAAAAATTAACAATTAGTGACTTTTTTTTGTCACAATTTGTATAAATTGTCGCTAAAACTTACAATTAGTGACGTTTTTGTTAACTTGTCACTAAAAGTTGAAAATTAGTACTTTTTTGTGATGATTTTTTAAACTATTTAGTGACTTTTTTTAGGGCTGAGTAAGAAATTTGTATAATCTGTAATCCGATCTGCTCCAGTCCAATACGGTAAGTTTGGATTGATTTTTTGAATCCGTAATTCGGTTCCGGATTAGAAATTTAAAATCCGTAGGCCACGAATCGGTTCAGGATTGAACCCCACAGTTCCGAATTGGAACCAATCCAAACCATATACAAATAGTCTATATTTATATTATAGACCCTCCCACATAATGTCATCTCTTATTTCATATAAAAGCTAAACCAGTTTTCTTATTGCTTTTGTTTGATGCTATGTTTAGTTTAATACAGAGGAAAACTCCACTTTGTGTAATGTATATCTAGTTTTATTTCTTTTGTTTGTTGCTTTTGTTTAATGCTATGTTTATATTTTTATGAAATTAAAATGTTCTATATTTTTTTTGTTATTTAATTTTGTAAATCTGTGGTCTTAAACCGATTCAATCCATGTTTAAATGGATCGGTTCGGATTGGTTCCATAATTTAAACGGATTGGATTGGTTCCGAATTTTCAAGAATTGTAGATAACGGATTGGCCTTGATTTTACCCCAATCCGGACCAATTCGGACTATGTTCACCCCTAACTTTTTTGTGACAAAATTTTTAAAAAGTCGCTGAAATTAACAATTAATTATGTTTTTTAATAGTGTTTGATAAAAAAAAGTTATTAACTATTATAAAACCTATTAGATAATAAATTCACCTATTAAGATTTACACGTAACCCCTTTAAAATTTATTCATTTGACATCAATGATATAAATAGGGATTTCAACAATAATGTTGAATGCTACACCCACCAACCTCTATAATATTGTCGAATTGATCTTTTCTTTGCTGATGTAATGCAATTAAAATCCTCCAAGAGATTGATTGTTTAAAAGTGTTGTCTCATTTGTAAGAGTAACAAAATCAAAAAACAAATTATTACATGAAAGAGCAGTGATGTGCCTTTGACAGTAATGGGAGAGAGGAAATGAAATGCATGATGTTGGACTCTCTCTCACATGGACTCTTCCCTCATTTCTGGTCTCTATTCATCTCCAAAAAGCCCATATAAAGTGGTCCATATTATTTATGTTACCCATGCTCCACATGAGGTCACTATAATTAAACAAACCAACCCTTTTTTTATTTATTTTTATTTTTTTAAAAATTTTTATTCAAATTAACTACTCTACCCATTTCTCAACATCGCTTGATTTTGCTTTTATAAATCAGCAATACAAGGACTCTCAATCATGAATTATACTCATTCCATGAATCCATATCACATTAATCATGCATTTTCTTTTCATTTTCTTCTTGCTTACATCATGCCTTTGTTATTTTTAAAATTGTCAATGTCGCGTTTATTTTGCATATTTCAAGATTGGAATTTTTTAGTTAAAGAAATTTAATAGATTAAACATCAGAAAGTAAAATAAAATCTGAAGTAGTCAATACGGGCCTATTTGGTAACCATTTCGTTTTCAATTTTTAGTTTATATTTACAAAAATTTTAAAAATTATCATAAAAACTTGTTTAATAATTTTTTTTGATTTATAAATGGTTGTCTTAGTTTGTAAATTTGAGAAAAAAAATGTAAACTCAAAAAATTAGTTTACGTTGTTTTTAAACAGAAATTTAAAAATTTAACTAACAAATTTTTTTTCAAATTATTTTTTTCAATTATTTTTTAATTAATTTTTTTTCAATTATAATGTGTATGATCCCATTATCATAAATAATAAAATATAAATATAAATATTTTAGGCCTGAACAAACATATTTTTTGTTTAAACCAAACGTATTTGTAGTTTATGTTTTTTAAAAAATAAACAAAAATCAATTTATAAAATTTTTGTAAACATAAACTAAAAACGTAAACATTAAGGTAGTGTTTGGTAACGTTTACGTTTTTTGTTTATGTTTACAAAAAATTTTATAAATTGATTTTTGTTTATTTTTAGAAAAAACATAAACTACAAATGTATTTGGTTTGAACAAAATGTTTAAAAAATTTTAAAAACATAAACTAAAAAATATGTTTGTTCAGACTTAAAATATTTATATTTATTTTTATTATTTATGACAATGGGATTACACACATTATAATTGAAAAAAATTAATTAAAAATAATAATTGAAAAAAAAATAATTGGAAAAAAATATTTGAAAAAATGAAAAAAATTAATAAAAAAATTGAAAAAAAAAATTAATTGAAAAAAAATTTAATTGGGAAAAAAAATTTTGAAAAAAAATTAATTGAAAAAAAAGATTAATTGAAAAAAAAATTATTTGAAAAAAAATTAATTGAAAAAAAAATTAATTGAAAACTGAAAACGTAAACTCATTTTTTGAGTTTACGTTTTTTTCTTAAATTTATAAACTGAGACAACTATTTATAAACTAAAAAAATTATCAAACAAGTTTTTATGGCAGTTTTTTAAATTTTTATAAATATAAACTAAAAATTAAAAACTGAAAACAAAATAATTACTAAACAGGCTTAGGCCTCGTTTGGGAACAGGCTATTTTAGTAACTTTTTGACTTTTTACGAAAAGATGTGCAGAAAAATAGAGAGGTGATGTGACTAGTTTTAGTTGACTTTTTGACTTTTTAGCTAAAATAGCCACTCCCCAAACGAGACCTAAGTAGTGAAAAGAGCTCGGCACTATAACCGTGTTCCTCCCCTTTTAATATATGTGAAAAGTTCTCCGATAATAAAGGATTAACTTGGCCTATCAAATATTTGTCTCTTCATTAGACATTGTAGCTTCAAATACTGTTTATCTTTAAGAAGATTCATTGACAATAAAAGCATAGTCCGTTACGTCCAACCCAAAAATGGCCGAGAAACAAATACACTTTATTTTGACTTTTTCATTAATTTTATTTGGCAAAAGTATGCCTTCAAAACCTGATAGAAGTATAACGTCTTCATTTTCAATCTAATTGTAGAAAATAAAAGGAGAAATATCATTACAGTGTAGATTTCTAAAATTATTTTTAAATAAATGATAAAATATATATACATTAACTTATAAAATCATAAGCTTTTCCATTGATAAGTAATTAAATTTTAAAATCCCGCTGCAGTGTGATTGCCCCAAGATAAAATAGATAGTATAGTTGAAGGCCTGTTTGTGTGATCTACCCAATAAACGATCAAAAAGTTCATAGAAATGGTCTTTTAAAACTTGCACTCATTTATTTATTTTAACTAATTTGTAATTATGTATTTTTTTTTTTTTAATAATTGAATGTCCAGATCAGCTTGCATATACCTCGATTAATTCTAAGATCTTGAAATTAATGACTGGACAAACCTCCAGTGACCCATTGAAGTAACTCGAATTCATGATTTTAGATATTATGCTCAAATCTTTACTCCTCAACAGACCATTAAGATTATTTATGTGTCTTATTTTCCTCTTAATATTTATTTCCACTTGTTATATGAAAAGAAAATTATTTTTAAAAAAATGAGAAATAGAAAAAATAATTATAAATTTATGAAAGTCTAATACACATTTACATAATCTAATATATAAATCGCTTCTACTTTTATAAGTTTGTAATTACTTTTTGGGAGATTTGGTGATAGTCCCCTCACTATTTAATTTGTCTTTCAAAAGGACAAGAATTATATAAATGCTTTCAAAACCCCCTAATATTTTAAAACTTGTTTCTTTTACTATATTACCCTCATATCTATCAGCTCTCCTATTAAGCCATCTTCACTATATATTTCAGAGTAAAATTTTACTCTGTATGAAAGTAAAATTTTACATTCTGAAACTAAAAGTAAAATTTTACTCTGTATGAAAGTAAAATTTTACTCTGAATAAAAGTAAAATGTTACACTCTGAAACTAAAAATAAAATTTTACTCTGAAAAATTAGTAAAATATTAGACTCTATACAAAAGTAAAATTTTACTCTGTATAAAAGTAAAATTTTACTCTGAAAAATGAGTAAAACGTTAGACTCTACACAAAAGTAAAATTTTACTCTAATTCTGTCAAATGAAAAAAACAGAGCAATAGAATCAGAGTAAAATTTTACTCTGATTCTGTCAAATGAAATTAGATTAAAAAAAACAAAAATAAATCAAAAACAAAAAAACAAACAAAAACAAAACAAAACAAGTTAATCAACAAATCAATATATCTAATTGAGAAAAAAAACTTCAAAAAAACAAACAAACAAAAATAAAACAAATTAATCAACAAATCCACATATCTAATTGCAACGAAAAACTTCTAAAACTCGATCAACAATCACACATCTCAATGAAAAAGAATACATATGTTCAACAACACTCATACACACAAATATATATATATACATATATTCTACTGTTCCTCATCCACATCCTTCCCAACTTCCTGTTCAACTTCTTTCAATCTCGAAGCTTCAGCCTTCGCATTCAACATCGCCAACATCTCATCAACAACCTCATCATGTTTCTTCTCCACTTCCAATTGAGCCATCTCCACCGCACTCCGAATCTCCCCCATCTGCTCCGAAACCCTAGCTTTCGAATCTCCAACGACATCCTCATTCAATTTCAACATACTCAAAGCCTCATCGTTGCTGATTATGAATATGAAAAGAGGACCTTCTGCTGAAGCTTGGAAGACGCGACTATGGCGGCGGCTTGTTGACGACCTTCTGCTAAAGTTTGGAAGATGCAACTCTGGTGATTATGATACAGTTGATGACGAAGCTGATTATATATGCAAAAGTTGAGGGTATAATAGTCCTATAAAATATTTAAATAATAAATTTTGTCCTTTATGCAAGACTTTATAATTATGAGGGGATTTAGAAAGTATAATTTTTTCTTAATCCTTTTAACAATGAAAGGAAGGTAAAAGGAGTTTATAGCTAAATTTTTCTTATTTTTTTAATTTATATATATATTTTTATTTTATTTTCTTTTTATATGAAGTGTAGTGAGGTGCCACAGATGTAATAGGTAGTTGCAAGAATTGCATTTCACAGTAAATTGGGGTGGGGGGGCCGGCATGCATCTGATGTTGGACTCACATGGACTGCGTTCACAATATTTGTCTCCACTTGTCCGCATGCATCTGATGTTGGACTCTCACATGGACTGCGTTCACAATATTTGTCTCCACTTGTCTCCAAATGTCCAATACTTCCTCCGGCTCAAAATAATAATAGTCATTTTTAGAGAATTTAATTTTTTTTTATAGTATAATTATTTTATTTTTAAGAAATTAATTTTTCAAAATTATTCTTTAATAGTATATTTTTTGAAAAATATTAATATCATAATTGTACTTTTTATGTTATTAATAAATTTAAAAGAATGGCAAAATAAGAAATTTATATTATTTTTGTACTTGATTTTTGAAAAGGAACTATATTTTGGAACAATGAAAAATGGAATAAGGGACTAATACTTTGAGTCGGAGGGAGTAATAATGTTAAGGATTTTAAAATTTGTATCAAATGTTTTATTTTATCAAATGTCTCACATGGATATGGGGTTCACATCCATGTGAGACATTTGATAAAATAAAACATTTGATACGAATTTTAGGACCTCTAGCATTTTCCAATGTCTAATTTGGGGGTTTTATGTAGGTCGACAAAGCATACATAAGACTATTTTGGCAAGTTAGTTAAAAATCAATTTTTTGAATTTTAAATTTTTTTGGGTTACATCATTTCTTTTATTTTTTATACATTTTAAAAAAAATAAAAAAGTTAAAAAATCAACTTTTAACCAACTTTCCAAAATAACCCATAATCTTAATTTTAAGACGGCGTTTGGATAATAAATTTTTAAAAAACTATAAAAAAAAAAATTTCAAAATTTGATTCTTGTAACAAATTAAAATTGAATTTTTAATTTTATCAATTTAAATCCAATCTTTGGATTTGTTAACTATTTGCCTATTTCTGTTAAGTAAAATCAATAAAAAAAATAATATTTTAATTTTTAAACTTAATATTGGTGTATATCGAATGTCTAAAATATTCTTTTCCGTTGAGATTAATGACTAAATTACATTTTTTTTCATCAATTTACTTAACGGAAATAGGCAGTTTGTTTAGATTGAAAACAAATGAAAATGTTTGGGCTTAAATTGACAAAAATAAAAATGAAAAATGATTTGTGGCTCTAAAACTGCTGGCACTAATGGCACTAATTTCCTGTTTTGGTAATTTTGTTTTTATTTATTTATTTTTTTTTACCTGATATAGAAATTCGGGGCATTAGTGCCCCTGAATTTCGAGCTCCATATCAGAGCTGAATAAAAATTTAGGGTTTATTTTGTTACAAAGGTCCAATCCCACATTTTTTTTTTTTGATTTTTTTTTTGAAATTTCTCCAAAATTTAAATTGTAATTTGAAAAAAAAAGGAATAAAAGAAAAAAATGGACAAAAAAAAAAAAAACTTATATTTCATTTACATTTCTCTCATCTTTTCTTTTTTATTTTTAAATTTTTACCCAAAATTCATAATGAAAACGCAACCTTAAAATTTAGTCAATTTAGATAGTTGGGCACAACTTTGTTTATGATTGCCAATGAGAAAGATTAAGGGAGAATTACGGGCCGGTCCTATGGACCGGTCTTATTATCCAGCAGGTCCTATCCAAAAAAATTAAACAGCGTTTTTCATTTTTACCCCTAGATTCAACATTACAACCCAACATCCAGCCACCGTCTTCGTGAGAAACACACAGACACTGATAAATGTTATCAGTATGTACCAAACTAGTTAAATTACTTATTCTTTCTCACTCTCATACTCACATACATACACATTCACTCACTAATTCACAAAAACACATCCACACACTACCTAATTCACAAAAACAAATTCAAAATAATTTAGCAATGATAAATTTATCACTGATAAAATGTTATCAGTGATAAATTTCATACTCACATACATACACACTCACTTACTAATTCACAAAAACAAATTTACAAAAATTCAACAGTGATAAATTTATCATTAGTTTAAACAAATTTATCACTAGTTTGAGACCAATTTGTTTTTCATAATTTAAAAAAAAAAATAGAAACTAGTTTAATAAAAATAAATATTTAAAAAAATTAAAAATTTTAAAAATTATTTTTGACCTCTTAAAAGATAAAACAATATAAAAATGATAAGTTTTTTTTTTTTAATTTTTTATTTCTTTCACAAAACTAAAATTTTTAGTTTTTTAAAAAAAAAAAAAAGGGTAAATTACACTAACAGACCCTATAGTTTGAGACTTGTGTCACTTTGGTCCCTGACTTTTCAATCGTGACACATTTGACCTTAAATTTTGAATCTTGTTCCAAATAAGGACAATTGAAGATACCATTGTTTAATTTCAATGGTAAAATTGTCAATTTAATAAAATATAAACTAATTTGACAAAAATAAATGTCAAAAATATATTTTTAATTTTTTTAAAATTATATTTATCCACCAATGATAAAATTATGTAAAATTGATAAACATTAATAAAAATTACATGATTAATTTTTAAAAATTAATTTTACATGATCATCGTCCAAACACATAATAAAAATTAATTTAGTAAAAAAAATAAATAAATGTCTAAAAGATTTATCAATTTTACATAATTTTATTTTTAGTGGGTAGAATTAATTTTTAAAAATTTAAAAATATTTGTTTGACATTTATTTTTGTCAAATTAGTTTATATTTTATCAAATTGGCAATTTTATCCTTGAAAAATCTAATGATATCTTCAATTGTTCTTATTTGAAACAAGATTCAAAATTCAGGATCAAATGTGTCACAATTGAAAAGTTAGAGATCAAAGTGACACAAGTTCCAAACTATGGAGATTATTAATGTAATTTGCCCAAAAAAAAATTATGAAACAAGTTTATGAAAACCAAACTAAACATAGCCATTATTACCTTGCTTTGAAAACCATATATTTGCTCTGCTCTTCTTTTTGCATGTCACTTTCTCACATTAGTGCAAAACCTTTCGGTCGCTAACGTTGTCCTACACATGTTAGATTTTTTATACGGTGTTTTTTTTGAGAAATTTAGGAATTAATTTAAAAAATAAAAAGAAAAATGTGTGTGAAAATAAATGAAATATGCGTATATTTTATTGACATTTCACATTCTTTTTTCATTTCTCTTTTTAAATTATTTTCTAAATTCTTTAACCAAACACAGCATTAATGATTTCGAATCCTCTAATATAAAGTAAACATATGTATTATTTTAATAACTAAAAAAGCAGACAGAATACAAGATACATCAACAAAGCGACCTGACGAAATAACCAACATCAATATCCTAGTTAATTTTGAGGCTCTTGGGGATGAATTAAGAACTTGAACCAATCTTTTTGCTTCTTTTTTTTTTTTTTTTGTGGATTTGCACTTGAACCAATCTAATGGTATTGGGGTTTATTTTCTAAAAACCTATGCAATCCTGCGTTAAAAATAAATAATAAAAAAGAAGTTTCACGAGAATCATCTTCGGGACCGTACATGATAACTACACTGACCTGCTGCAATAACTAAAAATTAATAAATGTTTGTGTGCATCATTTACAAATCTCATGTTGTGACTTGTATAATAATTGTTAAAGTCAAATTAAAATGATGGACGGTAATTTTTTCTCGCTCTGCATGTTTTTTTCGCCCTGATGAAAAAATGGGATTAGGATGAATTTTACTCCCTCATCTCGTTCTACTTGAGCCCCATTCTTATTATATTTATTATAAATATATTTATATGTATATAATATAATTTATTTATTTTTTTCATTATAATAAAATTACGAAACAAAAACTTACACTTAACATATTTTTCATCGTATATCTTTTAATTCTTAAAAATTATAAATTATTATCCATAATATATCATATTATCTATAATTTTTATTATTATACTCATTTTTAAAGTTACAAAATTAACTTGCCCCACCCTCGATATGATACGAGACAGGAATGGGTCACTGTAAACCAGTCCCACTGCCATCTATGTTACAATAATATCTTTCAAAAAGTTAAATAGTGTGCCACAACTTATGCTAAATTTTAACATTGTTAAATTTTATAGTAAATTTGACCCAAAATTTCACACTTGTCAAGATTTGACAAAGCTCTTTTTCTCCATTTTTCATGATAGGCTCACAAATCACATTCTTATTTGGTATTGTGAGAAAAAAAATTAAAAATAAAAAATATTATACCACTGTAGCAAATTTATCAAATTATAGCATAACAAGCCAAAATGGCAAAACCACTAAAAATGCCTAACTCATCTCTTCTAGTATTCAAAAATGTTAGAAATTTTAAAAAATTTATCAAAATTTCTACCAAATATCTCACATGGGAGTGAGACTCACAAGAGACCCACTCATGTGAGACATTTGGTAAAAATTTTGATAGAACTTTTGAAATTTGTAACATTACTCTTTAGTATTTCCATTGCAAAGGTTCACGCTATTCCCAACACTCTTGTTCTTGTGTCTTCAATGTTCTCTCAACTCCACACTATGGTGGATTTTCGAAACACGAAAAATTCGAGATGTGTTTGTGTAACTAAGAAAGTATATAAAAACATGACTTAGAAACTTTATGGATAAAGGATCCTATGCCACTCCAAGCCATGCTTTTGGTTGTCAAGATGCATGGTAATCTCTGTAACGAAAAAGAATTCCCTTTACCAACAGGTGGTGGGTTCAGTAGATGGGTATTGTTGGACAATTTTCACTGTATTTAAATAGATTAAATTCTGTTGTGTATTGATTAATTTCTTCTAATAAATATCTGATCAAGTCCAGTGTTAGACACTGTGTCCTTAAGACAGATTCATCCTCTCCATGGTGTTTTCAGAATGTGGACGTCTATCTCCCAAGATAAAATGATCAACTACAAATAATAGCAGCACTACAAATTGTTTGCCTAATGAACACACTAAGTGTTTACACTCTTTCTTTTAGAAATTAAATGCAGCAAAATGCAGAGATTTATAGCAGAAGATAGAGTACGAAAATTGGAGTAGAAAACCAAATGAGGGGCTAGTCTATTTATAGGCAAAATTGTGGCGGTTGGTTTTGAATCGACGCACGGGTCCCACCTAAATAATAGACCAAACTTAGGAAAAAATTATGGTTTTACTCAGAATTTTCCAACCATTTCCAACAATCCCCCACATGAATGGAATTTGATGACAACGAAAATGCAACAATATGTAGACTTTATCGAAAGAGTATAAGTCGAAAATATCTTGCATCAGGATAGGTAGCTTTCGGCCTTAAACCTTCCCTAGTGATAACCTATCGGACTTACTGGCTAACCAATGGACGCGATGCCTTGAATTATTCAGCCGTTTGTGTAAGCTAAGACAATAGATTTCACACAAATATCTTCTAACACATCGTAGTTCTCACTGTTGTGTTCATTTTGGCCTTGAACGCTCTTGGTTTTCATGAATGTTTCTAGAGAATTTAGCCTCTTCATTCTCATAGAACCGGCCCCAGTTTGACACTCATATAGGTGATTCTTATTGTGAGTATCTCCTTATACTCGTCTTGATTTTATGCCTCAATCAAGTTATAAGTAATCATTAAAAGCAAAGCTTATCCTTATACCCCTACAGACAACAAATGTTGTAGATATCACTCTCACCATAGGAATGGATAAGGAATTTTAATCCCTTGGTGATTTCTGGCGAGCCACACATAACTTAGTTGTCCCTTTGAATTTAGTTCTTGGGATCTCCAGTCATATAAGTAGGGTTACCATTATGACGACTCTTATGTAATAGGCTTTAATCCCATCCCCTTCGATGAACTATACACTAGCTCTTTTGTCAAACCTTTTGTTAACGGATCCGCAATATTCTCTTTAGATTTTATATAATCTATTGAGATTATTCCATTTGACAATAATTGCCTTACGGTATTATGTCAACGGCGAATATGTCATGACTTACCGTTATACATATGATTTTGTGCCCTGCCTATTGCAGATTGACTATCACAATGAATGCAAATAGCTGGCACAGGTTTTGGCCACATTGGAATGTCTTCTAAGAAGTGACGAAGCCATTCTGCTTCTTCTCCTGCTTTGTCTAAAGCAATGAACTCGGATTCTATTGTGGATCATGCGATGCAAGTTTGTTTCGTGGATTTCCAAGAAACAGCAGCGCCTCCCAGAGTAAAGACATATCCACTAGTGAATTTTGAATCTTTAGTATTCGATATCCAATTGGCATCACAATAACCTTCAAGTACTGCTAGATATCGAGTAAAGTTCAAACCCTGATCACGAGTGAATCTTAGATTTCTAAGAACCCGAATGATCGCCTTCCAATGGTCTTCTCCGGGGTTACTAGTGTACCTACTCAATTTACTGATAGCATAAGCTATATTAGGACGAGTACAATTCATTAGGTACATTAGGCTTCCAATGATTTGGGAGTATTTTAACTGAGACACCGTATCACCTTTATTTTTTGATAAATAAAGATTGACGTCTACAGGTGTTCTAGCTAAATTCATATCATCCTTGATAAATTTACCAAGAATTTTCTCAATATAATGAGATTAAGATAATGCATATCTATCAGATGTTTTAGTAATTTTCATTCCTAATATAACATCTGCGACCCCCATATCTTTCATATCAAATCTTTTATTAAGCATTTACTTAGTTGATTTGATCATGTTTTGACTACTTTCAATGATAAGCATGTCATCCACATAGAGACAAACTATGACATATCCTTGATCAGTATTTTTAACATAGACGCATTTGTCACATTCGTTTATCTTAAACCCATTAGTAAGCATTGCATGATCAAATTTTTCATGCCATTGCTTAGGTGCTTGTTTTAATCCATAAAGAGACTTTACAAGCCGACAAACCTTCTTTTCTTGCCCCGACACTACAAACCCTTCGGGTTGCTCCATATAGATCTCTTCATTTAGATCAACATTTAAGAAAGCTGTCTTAACATCCATTTGATGTATTTCTAAATTAAACAACGCTGTTGTAAAAATAAGCATGCGAATGGATGTTATTCTTGTTACAGGGGAATATGTGTCAAAATAGTCCAGACCTTATTTTGTCTGTAACCTTTTACTACAGGTCTTGCTTTATACTTGTCAATTGAACCATCTGCTTTCATTTTTCTCTTGAATATCCACTTCCATCCAAGAGGTTTAGAACCTGGTGGAAGATCCACCAATTCCCAAGTATGATTTTGTATAATGGATTCAATTTCATTATTAACAGACTCTTTCCACAAAGGTGCTTCAGGACCTATCATTGCTGCCTTAAAGTTTTGAGGTTCATTTTCTAACAGGTATGTCAGAAAATCTGGACCAAAGGATTTTGATGTTCTCGCTCTCTTACTTCGTCTTGGTTCATTATCAGTTAAATCCTGTTGGTTGATCCCATTACTAGTCTCTTGTGTTTGATTGTCATTAGTCTCTTAACTTCGTGTATAATCATAAGTTCTTTTCTGTGAACTTAATTCCTGTCCTTTCTTGTAAGGAAAGACATGTTCAAAATACACAGCATTCCTTGACTCTATAATAGTGTTCACATTTATATCAGGTATTTCTGATTTATAAGTCAGAAACTGATATGCACTACTATTCTGAGCATAACCAATAAACACACAATCTACTGTTTTTTGTCCAATCTTAGTCTTTTTAGGAACAGGAACTTCAACTTTTACCAAAACACCCCCACATTTTTAAGTATTTGTAGGAAGGTGGTCAACCTTTCCACAATTCATAAGGGGTGCTGTTGGTTTTCTTGTGAGGTATTCTATTAAGAACATAATTAGCAGACAACATTGCTTCCCCCCACAAGTTCTGTGGTAAATCTGAATTTAGTAACATGGCATTCATTATTTCTTTTAGGGTTCTATTCTTTCTTTCAGCAATTCCATTTTGCTGTGGAGAATAAGGTGCTGTTGTTTGGTGAATAATGCATGTTGTGCACAAAATTCATTTAATAGTGCATCATATTCACCACCCCTATCACTTCTAACCATTTTAATGGTTTTACCAAGTTGATTTGCAACTTCTGTTTTGTAGAGTTTAAACATTTCTAAGGCTTCATCTTTATATCTAAGTAAATAAACATAACAATATCTTATGCAATTATCGATAAATGTTATGAAATACTTTTTTCCTCCTCTAGTTTGAATAAATTTTAGATCACATATATCAGTATGAATTAATTCTAGAGGTTCGGTTTTCCTTTCAACCGATTTAAATGGAGCCTTAGTTAGTTTCGCTTCTACACAAACTTCACATTTATGATTAGGATTAATTTCAAACTTTGGTATATAATCCAAACCAATTAATCTACACAAAGTATCATAATTTACATGTCCTAATCTACCATGCCATAAATTCGACTCAAGAATATAAGTAAAAGATGTGTTATTCTTATTCGTAGCAACTTTTGATACAACTGTCATTACATTAAATTTAAAGAGACCATCACTCATGTATCCCTTACCAACATACATACCACTCTTTGTTAATACAAATTTATCAGACTCAAAAACAAGCCTAAAACCATTTTTATTTAACAAAGAACCAGAAACTAAATTCTTTCGGATGTCAGGTACATGCAGTACGTTGTTGAGGGTGAGTTCTTTCTCTGATGTCATCTTCAAGATCACTTTTCCTTGTCCAGCCACAGTAGAAGTAGAAGAATTTCCCATAAAAAATTGTTCACCATTTGCAGCCTCATTGTAGATAGTGAACATCTTCTTGTCCGTACATATGTGACGAGTTGCTCCAGTGTCAACCCACCACTCTTTGGGATTTCCAACCAAGTTAGCCTCAGACACCACAGCAGAGAGGTTGATGACATTTACTCTCTCAGAGATGTAATCTAATTCAGTTACATTGGCTTGATTGGTGGTCTTCTTACTTGTACTTCCATGATCCTTCTTAGGGCGGCGGCAGTCAGAAGCTCGATATCCAGTCTTGCCACAATTATAGCATTTTCCTTTGAACTTCTTGTTGCTATCGCCTTGTTTAGGACCATCTCCAGTAAACTTCCTCTTTTTATTATGTGGTTTATGAACTTGTTCAACCACATTAGCCTTGGACTCAATGGGATTTTTCTCATTCCTCTTTTCAGCCTTACGGTTATCTTCTTCAATTCTCAGTCTTACAATAAATTCATCCATGGTCATCTCTTTGCGTTTATGTTTTAAATAATTTTTGAAATCTTTCCAAGCTGGTGGTAACTTTTCCACTAAAGCAGCAACTTGGAAAGACTCGCTTAAAAACATACCCTCAAAATGAATATCATGTAAAATTAATTGAAAACTTTGAACTTGAGAAATTACCGTTTGGGAGTCTACCATAACAAAGTCCAGAAATTTACCGACGACAAATTCTTCGTGCCGGCATCCTCTATCTTGTATTTCTTCTCCAAAGAATCTCACAATTCTTTTGCTGTTTTCAGAGGACTGTAAACATTATACAGCATGTTGTCAAGGCCATTGAGGATGTAGTTTCTGCACAGGAAATCTGAATGTTTCCAAGCATCTACAACGACAACAACTTGCCGATCACTTTCACCCTCTTTAAGTGCTGGAGCCTCTTCATGGAGAAACCGGGCCAAATTAAGAGTTGTAAGATAGAATAGCATCTTCTGCTGCCATCTCTTAAACTCAGTACCGTTAAATTTTTCTGATTTTTCTCCATGATTTATTGGTACATGAACATGGTTCTGGATAGGGACCGGTGTTGGTGT